>AWOL01S0070544.1:0-14920 GCA_000715115.1 Nicotiana otophora | reverse complement strand
CATACATGCATACATACATACATACATACATACATGCATGCACACAAACACACACACACACAAAAAAAAAATCTCCCCAAACCCCCTCTTCTCCTCCTTATGGGGAAGGATGAAGGCTAGGCAGATGGATTAAAATCTTGTGTACATTTTTTTACTTTGGTAGTACTCCACCGTGCCCCAAGAAACAAATATTTGATGCTTTAAACAAAACGAGAAGCATTTATTACTTTTTTCTGGTTCCAAATTCACTCTTACTGTTCTAATTAGTGTAGATTTAATTAAGTGAGGCGCTTAAGAGATAAATGATAGTTCAGGATAAGATCCAAAGAAGTCTATCCGCGGATGAAAGAGGAGCTTCTACATGAACATTTCTAAATATTCTTATGATTAAAGTTATTAAATATCTTTCTTATTGTATATGCTAAACCTTAGAAGACAGACAATATGGACCGGAGGTGGTATTTTTCAGTTGTATTTTGCTCATAAATTGCAAATATGGGAGAATAAAAGGTGCGCATGATAATAGCGCTCTGTAGAATTTGCTTTTACCGTAATACCTGCATTTCCCTCAGGATACAACCTGCAAGCCATATCAAAATGGGATAAGTAGATCATCAAACAAGCCAGCAGCTTTGTATGCTTGAATATTTTTATTCTGGATGGACAAGTTTTTGCTATATTTCTGGTAAGTGACACTGATTGCAATGCAATTGCGTATGTACTCCTTTGGAATCATGGTTGGTTGTAATTTGAACGATAAACAGTTTAGCTATAACATGGTTACTACATAATTCGTTCGATCCCATTTGTTTTCTTTTCTGTAAGAACATTTTCTAGTATTTTTGTGCTGTGGTTCAGATGCAATGAGCATAACTAATTGAGCTACTTTTATGATGTATGTTCACACTTTTCCCCTTCTTTCTTCAGTTGAAAGTTAACTTGTTAAGTATCATCTGTTTCTGAAGAAGTTCTGAATTGAACTTCTCAGTTTTACAGAAACAGAAATTGGCTCTTATGTCTAGTTCAAGCACTTAGGAATTGGTCATATATTTCCTTTCACCCAAGTTCATGTGTATGTATAACTCACATAGTACGGTCAGACCTCTTTATAACATCTCTATATAACAGTCATTCACTATAAAAATCAAGTTTTTCTTGGAACCGATTTGTATGTTATGTTATACTAATATATATTTTCTATAACAACACCTCACTATAGTAGCCAAAAAATATTGGAACAAATGAGGCTGTTATAAAGAGGTTTGACTGGTAAAACAATGTTCAATTAAAAGCTGACAGAGAAAAAAGGAGATGTTGGTCTTGAAATTCTGGTACCCTTTTCTGGGTTGGAAATTTCCCTTGATAATACTGATAGAATAATAATAATAATAATTTTACTGTTATAATTTAGGTTTTTACTGTTGTAAATGTGGTTACCTAATTGTACCACAAGTTCTATATCTATCTATACTATATTAAAAATACGAAACTCCTTAACGAAATGTCATTTGCCTTTTTTACCTTTTTAAATAGATTTTACATTGGACAAAATTATATTTAAGTTAATTTCCTAATATTTATGACTTTAAAATCAACTAAATTTTTCGTTATTGAACTAGGTAAGAAATACTAATATTTAGGATTTTAAAATCGACTAAGATTTTACCTTATATAAATCAAACAATTCTCTTATTGCATTCTTCCGTTTATTGTACGTAGGCGTACAAATTAGGCACGTACATGTCTAATTTGATAAAGTAATTCAAAGTTTTATTTGATGTACACATTTCTCCCAAAATAAATATTTAAACTATTATATATATGTTAGTTTATATAGATATTTGCTTGAAAAATATACTTTTATCATTTATGGGGTCTATGTTTTGACTACCTATAATTTTTAATTTTCACCATCTAAAAGTTATGCGTACTATCAAAATTTTAAAGGTCAATTTTTGAAATAATGCAATAGAAAAAGATGAAAAAGTGATGGAAAATATAAATATACAGCTCACTATTTTCGTAATACAGTAAAAACTCTCTATAATGTCTCTATATAACAGTTATTCACTATAAAAATCAAATATTTTTCGGACCGATATTTATGTTATGTTATAATATATGTCGTCTATAACAAACTTTACTATAGCAACCAAAAAATATCGGAACAAACGAGGCTGATATAGCGAGGTTTGATTGTACCAGGGAAGAAATGCTAATATGTTAATTATAAGAGATTCAACGTGCATTTTATCATTTCCTTCTTTGGGATTAAAACACACACACACACATACATACACACACACACATATATACATACATACATACATACATACATACTTACTTACTTACTTACTTACACGGTATTGCCAGAATCCACGGTTTCATAGTGTAACGTATATGAGATGATAATATCCAAAAAGATTGTATGTATTAATAGTGATAGGCGTGAGAGCTTAAGAAATTTTTTGTACTAAAAGTTTTTCTACAGGACAAGCTTAAGAAAGTATTCAACAATAAATCCTGAGTAACAAGGCAGTGAAATGGTCAATTGGATCAGTAAATAGTGAAATGCTCAATCCATGTCATGTCAACTGGTAGATCAGTAGGTGCATTCAAGATCCTAAAACAACAACAAGAATATCAGTTAGTATTACTTTATCACTAAAACAGTTGATGATTCTAAAACAAAATGTTAAAGTTTGAAATAATTAAACAAACCTGCATCACAAGTTTTTGGATTAGTTATAGGGGGATTGAGAGTTGGTTCTGTCTGCATATTTCTGGATTGGTTGGAAGTGCCTAACAACAGAATATCCGTACTTATTAGTTTGATACTAAACAAGTAACAAAAATTGTACTATACTTTCATAGATCAGCAAAATCCAACATTAATTGTTATACAACGACAAGAACAACAACAAATTCAGTGTAATCCCGTGAGTTGGATTTGGCGAGGATAGTGTGTACGCAGACCTTACCCTACTTTGAGAAGCCAGAGAGTCTGTTTCCGATAGACCCTCTGCTCAAGGAAAGAGTGTTACCCAACATTGTTATCGTGATTCCAAAGACATGAAGAAATTCCCTTTATTACTTTGCTAATCACCAAAATAGGTATTCACATACATTCAAATATGATAGAACAATTGAATAGTCCCAAATTAATAGCCAGACAAGAATGTGTCTGTAGTTCAATCTTTAAAGTGGTATTTTTATGTTCAAATAAGTCTAGCTATGTCAACATGTATTTACTCCATTGGAAATCAATAGAGATTCTTTTTAATGTATTGGTGTGTCAAAATATACAAATTCTAACTACATAGGTGACTTCATATGTTAGACATTATCAAGAGAAAAGGATTCTAAAAACAAAATGTCAAATATGCAAACAAACCTGCATCAGATGTTCTTGGCATAGGACTATAGGAAGGTGCCACATTCTGCACAGTCTGTGTAGCCTAAAAATATTAACAACACTAGATTCAATTCACAATTATTTAAGTGACAAGGCAGTCCGGTGCACTAAGCTCCTGTTATGCGCGGGGTCCGGGGAAGGGCCGGACCACAAATGGTCTATTGTACGCAGCCTTATCCTGCATTTTTGCAAGATGGTGTTTCCACGACACAATTATCTAAGTGGAAACATGAAAATAACTTAAGATACAATAGATACCACAGTGTTAGGACCATAGGAAGCCACTGCAGGAGAGTTGTTAGGTGTCACATTCTGTATAACCTGAAATTTTTTAACAACATTGCATTCAAATCACAATTATCTAACATGAAATATAACTTAAGAAATATTAACAACATTGCATACAAATCAAAATAATCTAAGTGTAAACTTTTAAGAAATTTTTCCTCAGGTAATACCATAGCAGTGCTGCTAGTCCCATAGACATTATGCCACCACACGGGCAGAAAGCCCTCTCGAGGATCATATATAACTGAAACAATATCACCGATAATGGCAGGGGTTCAGAATAAGAAAGACATTGAGTTTCAAAAGAATATTTTAGGAAATCTTCAAACAGTAATATGACAAAGAAATTGTTACTGAAGTAGCAATTTAGTTGTTCATATCTTTCTAAAACAATAATGACCAAACTTTTCAAGAACGTGTATAATAACAACAAACCCTACTTTGAAGGTAGAGAGGTTTCGGTAGAAAATGAAAATGACTTCATTTTCAAGAACGTGTGCAGAAATTAAAGAAAGTGACCTCATTTCATTTGCAAAACTATCAGGAACAACATGATGTACATTTCATATATAGCAATCACCAAATTGATCGAAAATATTGATAAATTTCAAGAAACAACAGTGCCCCATTCAAGAAATAGCCAGTTTCCATTAAAGCAAATTCAAATTACTAACATTTATTAGAAAGGAAGACTAACCAATATTTGACTGATCAACATTAGCTTCAGTATTATGCATTCTCTTCTTAACACTGAAAACCAAGAAAAGATCAGAAAACAAAGTCAGCATACAGAGCAAGAAACTGCATTAATCCCAAATGAAGAGAAAAGAAAAAAGTTAATGTAGAAAATACGTATCAACTCACAGATTTTGTTTCTGTTCGTCGTCCATTATCACAGCAAGGCCTTACTAAATCGGATTAAAGAACGAAAAATGCAGAAAAGAGAGAAAGAAGTGAGGAATGCAGAAAAGAGAGGAAGCGGGAGAGAGTAAAACTGAATTTATGGATATGTTCCTTTTGTAGAGAAGGAATATATTTAACTGTCATGTTATGCAAAAACCGAACAGAAGATAACTGACAAAGTAACAAAATTTTGGCGGTGATAACGGTATTTTGAAAGGGAAAAAAAAAGAATAAAAAGAAGAGAGAAAAACAGAAAGAATTAAATTAACTCGAGAAAAGCACTGCCCAGAAATTGAAGGATCGGTAAATTAATCTATTTTTATGGCATTTAAGTTTTATGCACTTAGGTGGTATAAGATACAATCGAGTTACTTGATTGGTAATTACATGTAAATCTTTTATAAGTATTAATTATAATTTAATAAAAAATAATAACTAACCTGCAATTACAGATTAAAATTCACTACTAATTTAAAAGAATCTTTATGTTGTCAAAATTTCTTTTTGTCATCCTCCTATTAGTGGCTAGGGCTGTCTAAGGGGAGGGGAGTACCCGGAACCGATTCGTTTTGTACCGGTACCAGTACCGCTCCGTCCCGATCTGTTGGAGGGTAGGGGCAGGGGATTTAGGCAAAGAGAAGGGGGAGTGGGAGGGTACCGGAAAAAGTACCAATAGAACCGGTCTGGTTGGCACCCTCTTAAGGTACCTAACCGGTATCGGTACCAAACGATACCCTTAACGTTTTCATTTTATTTTAAATGTAGCCATTTTTTTTTACCGTTAGCCAACTATTATTTTTTAAAAATAATCGTTGGCAAAAGCCAAAAACGGTTATTTTTGCCTCCCTAGCCTCCTATCACCCATATCTACTAATTTATATTTTTAACCCCTAAGTTTATTAAAATATACATTTGGCCCTATTTTAAAACTATAAATACCCCATTTCATTCTTTCAATTTTCACACAAAACTCTCATATCTCTCTAATTCTCTATCTCTATCTCACTCTAATTGCAATTAATGTTCTAGCATTATTATTAAGGTTCACATTTATTTTTGTTAATCTTGTGTTGTTATTTTAATTATTTATTATTAAAAATGACTTCTAAATTGGTAAAAACAAATATTTAATAGATTGACTAAGGGTAATGGGTCCCCGTTTTGAAACAAATCCTAACAAATCCAGATTTATTCATTAAATACAAGAAACATATAATCCTGATTTTTAAGGTTTTCCTAGAACAACTGTTAGAAATGATGTTTGCGATGATGAGGAAAATGAAGACTCGCTGAAATATTGGATTAAAGCGGAGAGAAGAAACTTTGGCCTTCAAGGAATAATTCAAGAAGACAACAATACCTATAATGAAATACTATCTATCGGAGACAGCAGGGATGCAGAAGAACAAGTGCTATCAATTTTCAGGCAAAAAAATAATAACTATCACTTGTATTAGAAATCTAATATTTACATTGTATTAAATAAAATAAAAGGCACTTCATAGCGTTGAATTTTTTTCATTCCGTAAAGTTTATGTGTATTTAAATATATATTAACTTTTAAAATTATAATTTACAAATACCTCTAAGTACTCTTATCGTCCCCTTAAGTACCCTCTCCTAGGCCAAATATACCCCAGTACTTTCGAAAAAAGTTTAAATATATCCTTCGTTATACTATGAGTCCAAATATACCCCTACCGTTATACTTTGGGTTCAAATATACCCCTCATTTAAACGGAGGGACACGTGTCATCGTCCTCTTGGCCAATTCTAAATATCTCCTAATTAATTAAAAAGAACCCCATACCCATACCCATACCCATTACCTATACCCGAAAAGTAATTTTCTAAAGCGATTTTGTTTTTTGTAAAAACTGAAAAAAAAAATTCAACAAAATATTTTCGTTCTTTTTAAAACTAATGCACCTGTAGTCCACTGCTTTAGGAAAGCCTTTTTTTTTTTTAGTTTTTTAAAAAAATTATTTTTTTCAGTTTTTACAAAAAAATTGCTATCAGTTTTTTCAGTTTTTTTTAAAGCAATTTTTTTGTAAAAACTGAAAAAAATGATTTTGTTTTGAAAACTGAAAAAAAGACTTTCCTAAAGCAGTGGACTTATCACGACCCGAAAATTCTACCATCGGGACCGTGATGGCGCCTAACATTTTACTTGCTAGGCAAGCCAACGTTAGAGAATCATTGAACTAATCCTTATTCCATTCAGTAAATAACAGCAAATTAGCTAAGATGAAATATAGTGAGTGCGAAACAATATAAAAACTGCATTAATTACTATCACCCGGATCTGGAGTCACAATTCACGTACTTCTAAGATTTCACTACAAGTAAATGTCTGAAGGAAATACAACTGTTTTCGATACAAATGAAACAATAAAGGAAATGCATAGAAGGGGACGTCAGGGCCTGCGAACGCCAACAGGATTACCTTGGGTCTCCAAACGGATCAAGCCAGCAGCTAGACTCAGGGTCAACTCGGTCCAGTACCAAAATCTGCACAGAAAGTGCAGAGTGCAATATCAGTACAACCGACCCCATGTACTGGTAAGTGTCAAGTCTAACCTCGGCGAAGTAGTGGCGAGGCTAAGACAAGACACTTACAAATATACCTGTGCAATATATGTCAATATATACAACAATAACAATAACTAAAGAACCAAGGCAAGAAATATTGGGAAGGGGACATGCTGAGGGGGTTACGTGGCAAGGAATCACAATAGGAATGAGAACATGATCAATTGATACATCTTTAACAGAAAGAAATAAGTAAACACAGTAAAGGAAAGTGCACGACATCACCTTTCGTGTTTTTACTCTCAACCTCACCATAAGAAACAATAGAAACGACACAGCATCACCCTTCGTGTATTAACTCTCTCATAACATGGCACGACATCACCCTTCGTGCATTATCACTCACTCACAAAATGTTGCACGACATCACCCTTCGTGCTTTAACACTCTCCCTCACCAAGATAATGAACAGACCCATGAAGGGTGTAATGAGGTTCAGAAAGAAGGGCAAGTTGAGCCCTAGGTATATCAGACTTTTTGAGATTCTGGAGAGAGTGGGAGAAGTGGCTTACAGGCTTGCGTTACCACCTGGGTTATCATCAGGTCATCCAGTGTTCCATGTGTCCATGCTTCGAAAGTATCAGGCAATCCGTCCCATGTGTTAAATTTCAGCTCTGTCCAGTTGGACAAGGATTTGACTTAGAGGAGGAGCCGATGACTATTCTAGCCCGGCAGATTCGCCAATTGAGATCAAAGAGTTATCCTTCAGTTCGAGTGCAGTAGAGAGGTCAGCCTGTCGAGGAAGCCACTTGGGAGTTTGAGTCGGACATGCCGAGTAGATATCCACATCTTTTCACCAGCCCCGGTATTATGCTTTCCCAGCCAAACCTGAGGCTGAGTCATCTGATGCTGTTATCACAAGTACTGTTTCAGTTTGCAGTAGAGATGCTTCAGTTCTACTTGATCCGGGATCTACTTACTCCTATGTGTCATCCTATTTTGCTTCATATTTGGCTGTGCCTCGTGAATCTTTGAGTGCATCTGTGTATGTGTCCACGCCAGTGGGGGATGCTATTATTGTAGATCGTGTTTATCGTTCGTATGTGGTTACCATTGGGAGTCTTGAGACTCGTGTAGATCTTCTACTTCTCGATATGTTTGATTTTGATGTCATACTGGGTATGGATTGGATGTTACCTTATCATGCTATATTAGATTGTCACGCCAAGATGGTGACCTTAGCCTTGCAGAGGTTGCCTCGACTAGAGTAGAAATGGACTCTTGGCCATTCTACCAGCATGGTTATCTCTTATGTGAAGGCTCGACATATGGTCGAGAAGGGGTGTCTGTCATATTTGGCTTATGTCCGCGACTCTAGTGTGGAGGTTCCTTCCATGGATTCAGTGCCAATTGTTCGTGAGTTTCCAGAGGTGTTTCCTGCAGACCTACCGGGGATGCCACTCGACAGGGACATTGATTTGGCTCCGGGCACTCAGCCCATTTCCATTCTGTCATACCGCATGGCTCCGCCAGAGTTGAAAGAATTGAAGGAACAGTTGCAAGATTTGCTTGATAAGGGCTTTATTAGACCCAGTGTCTCGCCCTGGGGTGCACCTGTGTTGTTTGTGAAGAATAAAGATGGATCGATGAGGATGTGTATAGATTATCGGCAGTTGAACAAAGTCACCATCAAGAACAAGTATCCATTGCCGAGGATTGATGATTTATTTGACCAACTTTAGGGTTCCCAGGTGTTTTCGAAGATTGATTTGAGATCTGGCTACCATCAGTTGAGGATTAGGGCATCCGATGTCCCTAAGATAGCTTTTCGAACTCGGTATGGGCATTATGAGTTTCTAGTGATGTCATTTGGGTTGACAAATTCCCCAGCAGCATTCATAGATTTGATGAACCGGGTGTTCAAGTCCTACTTGGATTCCTTTGTGATTGTGTTTATTGATGATATCTTGATCTACTCCCACAGCCGAGAGGAGCATGAGCAGTACCTTCGGATCGTTCTTTAGACTCTGAGAGACAACCAGTTATATGCTAAGTTCTCAAAATGCGAGTTTTGGTTGAGTTCAATTGCTTTCTTGGGTCACGTTGTATCAGCAGAGGGTATTCAGATAGATCCTAAGAAGATTGAGGCAGTCCAGAACTGGCCTAGACCCACATCAGCTACAGAGATCCGTAGTTTCTTAAGATTGCCAGGTTATTACCGTCAGTTTGTGGAGAGGTTTTCATCCATTGCAGCCCCATTGACCAGGTTGACCCAGAAGGGTGCCTTTTTCAGATGGTCGGACGAGTGTGAGGCGAGCTTTCAGAAGCTCAAGACTACTTTGACTACGGCACCAGTATTGGTGCTACCCTCAGGTTCAGGATCTTATACAGTATATTGTGACGCATCTCGTATTGGTCTGGGTGCGGTATTGATGCAGGGTGGCAAGGTTATTGCATATGCTTCGCGGCAGTTGAAGGTTCACGAGAAGAATTACCCTGTCCATGACTTAGAGTTAGCAGCCATTGTTCATGCGCTGAAGATTTGGAGGCACTATCTTTACGGCGTGCCATGTGAGGTAAGTGTTGTGTCTAACCCTGACTTGAGGGAATTAGGAACCTCAGATTATTTGCTATGTGAAATTCATGTGAGTAGCGTATATGTGAGGTGACGAGTACTTATGCGCCGCCAATTTACCTGTTTTTCCTATTTTCTCCCATTTTTCTTATGTCGTCTCTTTCCTATGCGTAATTGTTACGTGTTTAGACTAGTGTTGTTAAATTGATCGTTCTTATCATGTTTACGGATTTTCTGGTGATAATTGAGTATTTATTTCAAAGTTGAGATTTATATTGTGGAACCAAATATTAAAGTAAGGCTTGTACATGTTGTTCTATCTCCCTGTTGTTAATTGTTCATTGCATTATGGTAAGGGAGAGTGTTAATGCAGAAAGGGTGATGTCGTGCCATATTATGAGTGTTAATGCATGAAGGGTAATGTCGTGCCACATTATGAGTGTTAATGCACGAAGGGTGATGCCGTGCCATGATATGAGAGTAAAAGCACGAAGGGTGATGCCGTGCCGTTTCTATTGATTTTATGGTGAGGTTGAGAGTAAAAGCACGAAGGGTGATGTCGTGTATTTTTCCTTTACTGTATTCACTATTCCTGTTGATTCATAGTAAATTGATTGTTCCAGTTATCATTCTGCTGTTGTCCTTTATTTCGTATTTCCCCCAGCATGTTTCCCCTTCCCGATAATTCTTGTCTTGCTCTTCATTACTGTTATTTATACATACATTGTTAAATTGTATATGTTTATTTGTAGATGCCCTGCCTTAGCCTCGTCACTACTTCGTCGAGGTTAGGCTCGACACTTACCAGTATATGGGATCGGTTGTACTGATACTGCACTCTGCACTTTCTGTGCAGATTTTGGTACCGGCTCGGGTTGATTGAGATTTTTGTTGTTGGACCCGTTAACCAGAGACTCAAGGTAGATCTGTCGGCGTTCAAAGATCTTGAAGTCCCCGTCTATCCTTCTGTTTTACTGTTTCTTTCATTCAAATAGTTGTATTTCTCACAGACTATTACTTGTAGTAAATTCTAGAATGCTCGTGAATTATGACTCCAGATCTGGGTGGTAGTAATTAATACAGTTTTTATATTATTCCGCACTTATTATATTTCATCTTAGCTAATCATTATCATTTATTGAATGGAAATAAGGATTGGATTTAATAATTTCCTAACGTTGGCTTGCCTAGCAAGTGAAATATTAAGCGCTATCACGGTCCCGACGGTGAGAATTCCGGGTCGTGACAAGTTGGTATCAGAGCTGGTCTCCACCTCTAACGGCCTGACCTCCACCTCTAACAGTCTGGCCTCTACCTCTAGCTGCCTGACCCCTGTCTCTGGTTGGCTGAGCAGGTGGTGCAGCAACTGGTGTCGGAACCATGGCACGAGAACTCTAATGCTGTGAGATGCCCGTTGCCCGAGGGAAAAATCTAGCAATGTGCCTCGGATCACCACAAGTATAGCATAACCTCGACTGCTGTGACTGCTGACCCTGAAACTGACCCTATCGACCTGAGTAACTACCCTGAAAACTCTAGAGCGTAGGTATACTATTAGGGGTTGGTGGTGCACTGTAGGCTAGCTGGTCGGAATAATGCATCTGAGGGCCACGACCACCTGAGGTACCGTGGGATGCCTGGAGTGCTGAATGAAATGGATGAGGCACCGCTGAACTCACCGGAGTGACGAGGTCTCTTGTCAGACCCCTGACCTCCCTAAGCAAGAACCATCTCGACTCGTCTGGAGACATTAGCAGCCGCCTGAAAGGAAATTTCACTCCCAGTATCCTTAGCCATCTGCAACATGATAGGCTGAGCAAGTCCATCAATAAACATCCTCAACCTCTCTCTCTCGGTAGGAAGTAGAATAAGAGCATGACGGGCCAAATCCACAAACGGGTCTCATACTGAGTAACGGTCATACTGCCCTGCTAGAGACGCTCGAACTGACGGCGATGCTCCTCTCTCAATGTGATAGGGAGAAACTTCTCTAGGAAGAGCTGAGAAAACTAGTCCCAAGTAAGAGCAGGCGACCCAGCTGGTCTCGTCAACAAATAATCTCTCCACCATTTCTTGGAGGAACCGGTCATCCGAAATGCAGCAAAATCGACCCCATTTGTCTCCACTATACCCATGTTCCGTAGAACCTCGCGACAGCTATCAAGATACTCCTGGGGATCCTCTGAAGTAGCACCACTGAAGTGAACTGGAAAGAGCTTGGTAAACCTGTCCAATCTCCACAAAGCCTCAGAAGACATAGCTGGCCCATCTCCGGCCTGTGCCGCAACAACCGGCTGAACTACTCCGATTGGCTGAGCTGCTGGAGCTTGATACTAGGGAGCTATCTGCTCCTGAGCGAGAGTAGTGGGAGTCTGGGCTCCTCCCCCAGCCTGAGAGACGGCTGGTGCCATGGGGAATGCGCCAGTCTGTGCCACACTCTCCATAAAGCCCACCAGACTGACCAAAGCATCTTGAAGTACTGGGGTGGCAATAAACCCCTCCGGAACCTGAGCTGGCCCAGCAGGAACAGTCTGGGCTGGAACCTCCTCGTCAATATCTATCTGAGGCTCTACTGCTAGGGCCGCTGCTCGGGCTCTAGGCTGAGTCCTGCCCCTGCCTAGGCCTCTGGTACGACCCCGGCCTTGACCTCTGACCCTTGTAGGAGCTGCCATTGGTGGCTCTGCGAGAGAATAAGAGTAGAAGAGTTCAATCAGTATTGAGAAAACAACATCGCACGATAGAGGAGAATAGAAGTAAAATTTGTTCCTAAACTTCATAGCCTCTGCAAGATAAGTACAGACGTCTCCGTATCGATCCTTCAGACTCTACTAAGTTTGCTCGTGAATCGTGAGACTTAGGAAACCTAGTGCTCTAATACCAACTTGTCACGACCCGGAATTCCCACCGTCGGGACCGTGATGGCGCCTAACATTTTACTTGCTAGGCAAGCCAACGTTAGAGAATCATTAAATCAATCCTTATTCCATTCAGTAAATAACAGCAAATTAGTTAAGATGAAATATAGTGAGTACGGAATAATATAAAAACTGCATTAATTACTATCACTCGGATCTAGAGTCACAATTCACGAATTTCTAAGATTTCACTACAAGTAAATGTCTGAAGGAAATAAAATTATTTTCAATACAAATGAAATAGTAAAGGAAATGCATAGAAGGGGACACCAGAGCCTGCGGATGCCAACAGAACTATCTTGGGTCTCCAAACGGATCAAGCCAGCAGCTAGACTCAGGGTCAACTCGGTCCAGTACCAAAATCTGCACAGAAAGCCCAGAGTGCAGTATCAGTACAACCGACCCTATGTACTGATAAATGTCGAGTCTAACCTCAGCGAAGTAGTGGCGAGGCTAAGACAAGACACCTACAAATAAACCTGTGCAATATATGTCAATATATACAACAATAACAACAACTAAAGAAGCAAGGCAAGAAATATTGGGAAGGGGACATGCTGAGGGGATTACATGACAAGGAATCACAACAGGAATGAGAACATGATCAATCGATACATCTTTAACAGAAAGAAACAAGTAAACACAGTAAAGGAAAGTGTACGGCATCACCTTTCGTGCTTTTACTCTCAACCTCAGCATAAGAAACAATAGAAACGGCACGGCATCACCATTCGTGCATTAATTCTCTCATAACATGGCATGACATCACCCTTCGTGCATTATCACTCACTCACAAAATGTTGCACGGCATTACCCTTCGTGCTTTAACACTCTCCCTCACCAAGACAATGAACAGTAACAACAGGGAGATAGAAATATCAAGAAAAAATCTTACTTCAACATTCAATTCCACGTTACTAACCTCAACTTTGAGTCAATACCCAATCAACACCAATTTCCGTAAAACATAACAAGAGTTTTTCAACATAACGAATAGCTAGTCTAATCATGAACAATATGATCAAGGAATACCATGATTACAATAATAAGACTCACTCGCATGTTATGACTCGACAACAACGCATAGTTACTCGTCACCTCACTTATACGTTGTACTCAACATACAAACACGTAGCAAATAAGCGAATAATACCTAATCCCTCAAGCCAAGGTTAACCACGACACTTATCTCGCTCTTGTCACGACCTAAAATCTCACCACAAACGCCGTGATGGCACCTAGTCTCTAAGACTAGGTAAGCCGATTTCAGTTACATTTTGAAGCTATTTGTTTTAATTAAATAAGTAATCAAAACTAACAGCGGAATATATATGAATATACAGCCTCCCAAGACTGGTAGTACTGAGTCACGAACTCTAACTGAATACATGAGATGATCACGAGGACCGAATATACAATACTGTTTGATTAAAAATTAACAGTACAATAAAATGAAAAGACTCTAAGGGACCGCGACGACCAAGAAGCTCTACCTTGAATCCTTACGGTCCCGCTTTAACTCTGTTCAAGTCCGATATCTCCAATACTTGGTTCTGCACAAAAATGTGCAGAAGTGTAGTATGAGTACACCACGGTCGGTACCCAGTAAGTATCAAGACTAACCTCAATGGAGTATTAACGAGGTACAGTCAAGACACTCACTAGTCAACTAACCTGTGTAATATAGCAGTATACAAAAGTACTGGAAAACCACTAACAATGATAACAACAAAATCAACTAGTGATATAACATCAAGGCAACAAGAACATCATAATTATTGCTCAGACGAATAAGAAATACAAGTAAAATCAATTAATCAAGTTATTCAAATATAATTCCTTCACATATTATTATGTAAGACAAGTATCTTTCGAATATACTTCTTTTAAATAAACATATTTGAATATACTTCTTTCAAATAAATATATTTTTCAAGTAAAAGTCACCATGTGGTACCTCATTTCACAATCATAAAAATTACGGGTCTCAGCCCACTTTCATATTTTTCACGGCACTTCGTGCCCATATTTCTATCACAACCACACGGACAACTCACGTGTCAATAATATAATCACTATATTTTACCCGGCACCTCATGCCCATATTTCGATCACAACCACACGGATAACTCACGTGTCAATACTAAATGTATATAAGATCCGCAGGATCAATTTATTTTCAATAAAGTAAGTTTACAATTTTTAAATTAAGTAAGAAAATCAATAAAAAAATAAATTTATTTTAGAAATTATTTGGGTGAAGAAAATAACATTTGCACTTAAATTAAAGCA
>AWOL01S0070542.1:7289-28705 GCA_000715115.1 Nicotiana otophora | reverse complement strand
TTTATGATTTCATCATTTTTGCTCACCTTTGCATTGAGCCTTTGTTTGAAAAATTGTTGGAAAAATATCTTTAAAATGATTTTTACTGGAACTGGGTTTAAACGAGATATTTGATTCAAATCCTGATTTTTTTTAAGGGCATGTGGTATTTTACTGAGATTTTTTGATATGAATGTTATATGCTTTATTGCTTGTCACTACAGCTCAGTCTTTATTTATTGTTGTTACTGACTGAGTTGGCGTACTCACGTTACTCCCTGCACCTTGTGTGCAGATCCAGGTGTAGCTGGACACGGTAGCGGTTATTGAGTGTTCTTGTTGCAAATTTTCTTGGAGATAGCAAGGTAGCTGTTTGGCGATCGCAGCCCCTGCTCTTCTCCCTCTTATCTTCCTCTAGTTGTATTTAGCTATTTTCCGGGCTGAGTTAGCCTTGATATTGTTAGACAGATTATTGTAGTATATGCTCATGACTAGTGACACCCCGATGTCGGACTTTTCTTTTCCGCACTTCTATTTTTCTTTGATTTGAACTCTTTAAATGAAGGTTTATGTTAAATAACCTTGAAATTTTCTTTAAAATGAAAATATCGGTTTGTTTTGGAAATGAGTCTGCTTGCCTAGTTCCACGATAGGCGCCATCACGACAGGGGTTAGTTTTGGGTCGTGACAGTGCCTCAGTCCCGCAGAGAGGAGCTGCGTAGATAGTTTGAGTAGCTTCGTCAGGGTGATATGTCTGTGACACAGTATGAGATGCGATTCTCAGAGTTGGCCCATCATGCTATCTGGTTGGTTCCCATAGAAAGGGAGAGGATCAGGAGGTTTATAGATGGCCTCACTTATTAGCTGCGATTGCTTATGACCAGAGAGAGAGTGTCTGGTGCTACTTTTGATGAGGTTGTCGACATTGCTCGTCAGATTGAGATAGTTCACAGTCAGGAGAGGGTTGAGAGAGAGGATAAGCGGCCTCGTGGATAGGGAGGATTTAGCGGTGCTCCTTCTGGGGGTTAGTTCTAGCATGGTAGAGGCCTTCCTTTCAGACATGCGCAAACGGCTCGTCCAAGTCATTGTGGTGCATCATCTGGCCATGGTTCTCAGAGTTATCAGCAGGGCCATTCATTTCTTGGTGCCCTCCTAGCACAGAGTTCATCTCGTGCTGCATCGGGTCAGGGTTTGTCTATGCCAGGTCCTTCTGCCAGTTATCCCAGTGCTCGGGGCTCCCTTCAGTCCCCTGCACCAGCACCGAGGAGTTGTTATGAGTGTGGGGAGTTTGGTCACATGAGGAGAGAGTGTCCCCGTATAGCGGGAGGTCCAGCTCCATAGAGGAGCCAGTCTATGTCATCAGCACCAGCCCCTCCACCACCCGCTCAGCCGGCCCAGGGTGGAGCCTAGTTAGTTAGGGTTCGCCCAAGAGGGGGAGGAAAATCAGGGGCGGCTAGGCCCGTTTCTATGCCCTCCATGCCAGACCAGATGCCATTGCTTCAGATGCTGTGATTACAGGTATTGTCTCAGTTTGCCACAGAGATACCTCTGCATTATTTGACCCTAGTTCCAATTATTCATATGTTTCCTCATACTTCGCTCATTTTCTGGATATGTCCCGTGAGTCTTTAGTTTTATTTGTTCATGTATCTACTCCTGTGGGCGATACTATTATTGTGGACCGCGTATATCGGTTATGTGTGGTGACTATTGGGGTTTGGAGACCAGAGTGGATCTTTTGTTGCTCAGTATAGTCTATTTTGATGTGATATTGGGTATGGATTGGTTGTGTCCATGTCATGCTGTTCTAGATTGTCATGCTAAGACTATGACGTTAGCAATGTCGGGGTTGCCGAGAGTTGAGTGGAGCAGTTCTATAGACTATGTTCCCAGTAGAGTGATTTCATACTTGAAGGCTCAGCGGATGGCTGAGAAGGGTTGTTTATCTTATCTGGCCTTTGTGAGGGATGTTAGTGCTGAGGCCCCTGCTATTGATTCTGTTCCAGTAGTGCAAGCTTTCCCGAATTTCCTACAGACCTGTCAGGCATGCTGCCCGACAGGGATATGGATTTCGGTATTGATTTTGGTGTCGGGCACTCAGCCGATTTCTATTCTACAGTACCGTATGGCACCAGCTGAGTTGAAGGAATTGAAGGAGCAGCTTCAGGAACTCCTTGATAAGAGGTTTATTCTGCCTAGCGTGTCACTTTGGGGTACACCAGTTCTATTTGTGAATAAGAAGTATGGTACTATAAGAATGTGCATTGATTACAGACAGTTGAACAGGGTCATAATCAAGAACAAGTATCCTTTGCCGCGTATTGATGATTTGTTTGACCAACTTCAGGGAACAATGGTGTTCTCCAAGATTGATTTGAGGTCAGGGTATCACAAGCTAAATATTCGAGACTCAAACATTCTTAAGACAACTTTCAGGACCGATATGGTCATTATTAGTTCCTTGTGATGTCTTTTGGGCTGATCAATGCCCCAGAAGCGTTCATCTATTTGATGAACAGTGTGTTTCAGCCGTATTTGGACTTATTCATCATTATATTCATTGATGATATCCCGTGTACTCTCGTAGCCAGGAGGAGCATGCCCAGCATCTTAGAATTGTATTACAACGATTGAGGGAGGAGAAGCTTTATGCAAAGTTCTCCAAGGGTGAGTTTTGGCTCAGTTCAGTGGCGTTCTTGGGGAACGTGGTGTCCAGTGAGGGTATTCAGGTGGATCCAAAGAAGATAGAGGCGGTGCAGAGTTGGTCCAGACCGTCCTCAGCCACGGAGATTAGGAGCTTTCTTGGTTTGGCGGGCTAGTACTGTCTTTTTGTGGAGGGTTTTTCATCTATTGCATCGCCCTTGACCAGATTGACCCAAAAGGGTGCCCCACTCAGGTGGTCAGATGAGTGTGAGGAGAGCTTTCAGAAGCTCAAGACTTCCTTGACCATGGCTCCGATTCTAGTTCTGCCATCAGCTTTTGGTTCCTACATAGTGTATTGTGATGCCTCGCGGATAGGTATTGGGCGTATTCTAATGCAGGAGGGTAGACTGATTGCGTATGCTTTGCCCCAGTTGAAGACCCATAAGAAGAACTATCCTATCCATAACCTTAAGTTAGCAGCTATTGTTCACGCCTTGAAGATTTGGCGGCACTATTTGTACGGGGTCCATTGTGAGATTTACACGGATCATTGGAGTTTGCAGCATCTGTTCAAATAGAAGGATCTTAACTTGCGTCGGCAGAGGTGGTTGGAGCTTCTTAAGGACTATGATATCACCATTTTGTACCATCTTGGGAAGGCCAATGTGGTGGAAGATGCGTTGAGTCGTCGGGCTGAAAGTTTGGGGAGTTTAGCGTATCTTCCATCATCAGAGAGACATTGGCATTAGATGTTCAGGCCTTAGCTAGGCCTTCTCTTTATGATAGTATCAGGGAGCGTCCATATGATGACCCACATCTGCTCGAACTCCAGGACATGGTTCGGCGAGGTGATGCTAGAGATGTGACTATTGGTGATGATGGCATGTTGAGGATGTAGGGTCGGATATGTGTGCCCAATGTGGATGGGCTTCGGCAGTTGATTCTTGAGGAGGCTCATAGCTCGCGGTATTCCATTCATCTGGGTACCACGAAGATGTACCAGAATGTATGACAGCACTATTGGTGGAGAAGGATGAAGAAGGATATAGTTGGGTTTGTGGCTCGGTGTCTCAATTGTTAGCAGGTTAAGTATGAGCATCAGAGACCGGGTGGCTTGCTTCAGAGGTTAGAGATCCCAGAGTGGAAGTAGGAGCAGATCACCATGGATTTCGTAGTTGGGCTCCCACGGACTTCGTGGAAGTTCAATGCTATTTGGGTGATTGTGGATCGGCTGACCAACTCCGCACACTTCATTCCAGTTTGTACTACTTATTCTTCAGAGCAGTTGGCTGAGATTTACATCCGAGAGATTGTTCGCCTTCATGGTGTCCTAGTTTCCATCATTTCTGATAGAGGTACACAGTTACATCGCAGTTTTGGAGGGTCGTGCACCGAGAGTTATGTACTCAGGTTAAGTTGAGCACAACCTTTCACACTCAGACGGATGGACAGTCCGAGTGCACTATCCATATATTGGAGGACATGTTACGCGCTTGTGTTATTGATTTTGGGGGTTCATGGGACCAATTTCTTCCAGTCGTGGAGTTTGCGTATAACAACAGTTATCAGTCGAGCATTCAGACGGCTCCGTATGAGGCTTTATATGGGAGGCAGTGTAGATCTCCGGTGGGATGGTTTGAGCCGGGTGAGGCTAGGCTCTTCGGTACAAACTTGGTCCAGGATGCATTAGACAAGGCAAAATTGATTCAGGAGCGGCTTCGCACGGCACAGTCTAAGAAGAAGAGCTATGCTGACAGGAAGGTCTGTGATGTGTCTTTCATGGTCGAGGAGAAAGTTCTGCTGAAGGTATCACCCATGAAGGGTGTTAAGAGGTTTGGGAAGAGGGGAAAGTTGAGCCCTCAGTTCATTGGGCCTTTTGAGGTACTTCAAAGGATAGGGGGTGGCTTACAAGCTTGCCTTGCCACCTAGCTTGTCGAGTGTGCATCCAGTATTTTATGTTTCTATGCTTCGAAAGTATATCAGCGATCCGTCCCATATTTTGGATTTCAGCATGGTTCAGTTGGATGGTGATATAACTTATGATGTGGAGCCGGTGGCCATTTTGGAGTTGTAGGTTCGGAAGTTGAGGTCAAAGCATATAGATTCAGTGAAGGTGCAGTGGAAAGGTCAGCCTGTGGAGGAGGCCACTTGGGAGACCGAGCGGGAGATGCGGAGCAAATATTCACACCTATTTGAGACTCCAGGTATGTTTCTAAACTCGTTCAAGGGTGAACGATTGTTTTAAGAGGGGGAGAATGTAATGACACGGCCGGTCGTTTTGAGTATATTAGCTCTGATCCCCTATTTACTGTTTTCTTGTATCTATTTCTACTTATGTGACATGCCGGGAGGTTTTGTTTTTTATTTCGGAGTGTTTTGGGACACTTAGTCCCTAAAACGGAAGCTTAAGCCTTAGGATTTTGACTGTAGTCAGAAGTGTGTGAAGATGACTCCGGAATGGAGTCTCGTAGGTTCCGTTAGCTCGGTTGGGTGATTTTGAACTTAGGAGCATGTCCGGACTGTGAATTTGAGGTGTGTAGCTAATTTAGGCTTGAAATGGCGAAAGTCGAATTTTGGAAAGTTTGATCGGGGGTTGACTTTTTGATATCGGGGTCGAATTCTGATTTCGAAAGTTGGAATAGGTCCGTAATACTGAATATGACTTGTGTGTAAAATTTTAGGTCAATCAGACGTGGTTTGGTAGGTTTTGGCATTGTTTGTGAAATTTGAAAGTTTAGAAGTTCTTTAGGCTGAAATTCGGGTGTAATTGGTGTTTTGATGTTGTTTTAAGTGATTCAAAGGCCCGACTAAGTTTGTATGGTGTTTTAGGATTGGTTGGTATGTTCGGTTGAGGTCCCGGGGACCTCGGGTGAGTTTCGGATGTTTAACGGATCATTTTTGGACTTGTCTTGATAGCTGAAGTTCTGGTTTCAGCACGTTCTGGTTTCCTTGTATGCGATCACAGGGATTCATTCGTGATTGCGTAAGCTTATTTGGGGTAGGGGTGAGTTTGTTCTATGCGATCGCAGAGTTAGGAACGTGATCGCGTATGTGTGCGAAGATGTGCTTCGCGAACGCGTAGCTAAGGTCGTGTTCGCGTAGAAGGATTTGAGCAGGAGGGGAGGTGTGGCCAATGCTCTATGCGATAGCATGAAGCAGAATGCGATCGTGTAGGTATGAGAGGCAGTGATCCACGATCGCGTAGGGTAAAAATGTGGGGCAGCATAGTTGTGCTTCGCGATCGCGATGAATGTTTCGAGATCGCGATGAAGGATATCTGGGGAGGCAGTATTAATTTCAAAAACGAGGGTTTGAACCCATTTTGCATATTTTGAGCTAAAGAACACGAAATTGTTCGATGTTTGAAGGGAGTTTTGTGGAGTTTTTTGGGGTAAGTGATTCTTACTTAGTTTTGGTTCAATCCCATGATTTCATTTTTAATTTTATCATCTAATTTGTGATTTGGGGTGAGAAATTGGAAAACAAAGAGGAAGAACTCTTAAGTTGGGATTTTGAGGTTTTGAATGGGATTTTATTATCGGATTTAAGTAAATTTGATATGGTTAGACTCGTAAGTGAATGGGCTTTCAGATTTTGTGACTTTTGTCGGATTTCGAGACGTGGGCCCGGGAGCCGGGTTCGGGCCAATTTCGGATTTTTGATTATAATTTAGTACTTTTCTTGTGGAATTGATCCCTTTACCCTATATTGATTGTATTATTCTACTTGTGGCTTGATTCGGAACGTTTGGAGACTGATTTGAGAGGCAAAGGCATTTCGCAGTAGAGATTTTCTCGGTTTGAGGTAAGTAACAGTCTTAAATCTGGTTTTGAGGGTATGAAACCCCGAGGATTGGTATAATGTGATATTTGGAGGTGACGCACATGCTAGGTGACGGGCGTGTGAGCGTGCACCGTGAGGTATTGTGACTTGGTCCGTCCTGTGAGACTATAAAGTCGAATAGCCATTGTTATTACTTGTTTTTCCTTGTCTTTGAGCAATTGACTGCCTTTCATGTTAGAAACCATGCTTAGGCCAATATGATATCACTGTTGGGACCCGCAGCGGTCGTATACTTGTTGAATTGACTGCTAATTGTTGTCTCGTACTCAGTCACAGTCTTATTTGTGTATTATATCTCCGTTTCCTCTCATTTCTTGTTGATACTTGTTGTATTCTCTGTTTGGGCTGGTTATTATGATATTCTGTGAGCCCGAGCGGCTGGAGAGGTGAGTGACTGAGATAGGGCCTGAGTGCTGAGCTGCAAGCTGTGAGGTATATGGATCGTGTTGCACGCCTCAACACGCCTTTGGGCTATATATATATATATATATATTGGATCAGGTTGCACGCCGCAATAATATTGGATCGGGTTGCATGCCGCAACAATATTGGATAGGGCTGCGTGCCGCAACAATATAGCGCTTGGGCTGAAGGAGACCCTCCAGAGTCTGCACACCCCCAGTGAGCGTAGGTACCTATTGAGAGCGTGTATTGAGGGCTGAGAGCCGAGAGTATGAGCTGTGGAGATGAGCTTAGTGGCTGCAGTCTTGAGAGGTTGTACTTGATTTTATTTATTATTGCACTTAGTTATTATCTGTTGTTGTGGTTAAATTTCTGGAAGATTCATATCTGTTTTACTTGAGCTTGAACTGATTTGACTTACATCACCGGGATTGAAAGCATGTTCACTCTCAACTGAAAACGTTTGAAATGAACTGTATTTTTATAGCTCGTTACTGCTTCTCGGTTCCTTATTTAATTATGGTACTTGCTGAGTTGGTTGTACTCATGCTACACCCTGCACTTCATGTGCAGATCCAGGTGTGTACAGTTCTGGCGGTCACTGAGTTCGTGCGCGGGCTGATTATCGGAGACTTACGAGGTAGTTGACGGCGCTTGCAGTCCTTGTTTCTCCTTTATTATTATCTTTTCTCTCTTGTATTGGTATTTGGCACATACTGTAGTAGACTCTGTTTCTAGATTGGTTGTTAGATGCTCGTGACTTAGTGACACCCCGATGTCGGGCTATTTTTCTGCACTTATGTTTTAATTGGTTTTACCCCCGTTTTATGAAAAAATCTGGTTATTTTAAATGCCTTAATTCGTTTTTATTAAATTTTGAAAGTGTTTTTGGAAAGGTCGGTTTTCCTAGTACCACGATAGGTGTCATCACGACAGGTTAGGTTTTGGGTTGTGACATTTCATATAAGGTAGAATTTCAAAGTCCTAAATATTAAAAAATAATTTAAATGACTATTTTGTCTAATATGAAATCTAATTTTAAAGGGTAAAAAAAGCGAACGACATTTCGTTAAGGGCCTTCGTACTTTTAATATAGTATAGATATAGGTATAAATTTCTCTGTCCACTGTTTACTTTTGACAACTGTCCTATTGGAATTTTAGGTAATGATTTTGATTCAGATTAAATTTTTCGTCACTGCCAACTCTAAAATGTCTTGTGCGTTAAATGTAAATCACTTCCGTGATGCGCATGTTACTTTTAACTAATAACATGTGGCTATGATTTGCGAACGAAGCCCTCCTCTTTTTTCCTTCCCCAAAGTAGGTCCTCGTACGATGTTTTTATTTTTCCCTTTAGCTGCTCTAAAATAGTCTAAAAGGTTCCATCACAACATTTCATAAATTTCTTTTACTCTCTAGTACCTCAGTCTCATTTTAATTGTCGGTTTAGTTTTTTTGTTCATTAAGGTATAATTTACTAAGTTACCTATAACGACCCGGCCAGTCGTTTTGAGAGTTGTAGCCCCATTCTCCCATTTACTGCTCGTTTTATGCTTAATAGTTGCTATGTGACTTGTGGTGTAGCTGGTTCGGGTCCGGTGAGGTTTCAGAATGAGTTGAGACACTTAGTCTCAAGATTAGAAGCTTAAGTTGAAAAGGTTGATCGGATGTTGACTTGTGTGTAAATGGCTACGGATTTAGAGTTTCGATGGTTCTGTTAGCTCCGTTGGGTGATTTTGGTCTTAGGAGCGTGTTCGGATAGTGATTTGGAGGTCCGTAGTTGAATTAGGCTTGAAATGACGAAAATTAGAAATTTAGAAGTTTGACCGAGAGTGGACTTTGTGGTTACCGGGCTCGAATTAGGGTTTCGGGAATTGGAATAAGTCTGTGGTGTCACGTGTGACTTGTGTGCAAAATTTGAGATCAATTGAACGTGATTTGATAGGTTTCGGCATCGAATGTGGAAGTTAGAAGTTCAAAAATTCATCAGGCTTGAATCGATGCATGATTCGTGGTTTTAGCATTGTTTGATGTGGTTTGAAGGCTTGACTAAGTTCGTATCGTGTTTTAGGACTTGTTGGTTATTTGGTTGATGTCTCGGGAGACTCGGGTGGATTTCGGGTAGTTAACAGATGAAAAATGGGACTTAGAGCATTGTTGAAGTTGGCAGCCCTCTAGTGTGATCACACCTGCGAGGGTATTGGCCGCAGGTGTGATGCCGCAGGTGCGGCTGATGTAGAGTAGTTGCGGAGCTGGGCTGGCCTGAGGTGCGATGCAGGTGCGAGGGGTCTTCTGCATCTGCGATCCCGCAGGTGCGAGTAAGGCTCCGCAGATGCGGAGAAGTGGAGAGTAGGTTGTCTTCACCGAAGCGGATCGAGGGTCGCAGAAGCGCTTCCGCAGGTGCGAAACTTGGAGCGCAAGTGCGGGCCATGTGGACTTAAGTGACTTACCGCAGAAGCGGAATGGTTTTGGTTTTCAGGTGTTTCAAAATTTGTTCGGAAGAATGAGTTTCATGATTTAAGCTTTAAGTTGGAATAGTTGACCAAGTTGGACTTTTGCATATTTGACCTCGGATCGGAGTTTTGATAATTCTGTTAGGTCTGAATGGTGATTTTGGACTCGGGCGCATGCCCGGAATTTTATTTGGATATTTCTAGAATGTTTTGTCGTCGTTCCTTCAAGCATAAGTTGTAACACATTAAGCAAATGAGCTCCAAATTCAGTTTTTATTGAAACATTAGATCCGTATTGAAATTATGGAGTCATAGCAAAAAGAATTGTCGAATTTGGACATCGTATAAGAGAGTTGTGCCCATTTCCGTGTCAGTAAAGACTGTTGTTTTTCTGGGGCAGAGGCACATCGCAGGTGTCAAATGCGATTTATAAGTCTCATGTGTCAAATATGATTTATAAGTCTCAGGTGTCAAATGCAATTTATAAGTCTCAGGTGTCAAATGCGACTTGCGTGGACAGATTCTAAAAACGGGGGTTTTGGCCATTTTTAACATATTTGGAGCTATGGAGCTCGGATTCAAGCAATTTTTGAGGCGATTTTCACCATATGGGTTGGGGTAAGTGATTCTAACTTGGTTTTGGTTAAATTACATGAATATATTGTTGTTTATATCAATAAATTAATATTTTGGGTTGAAAATGGTAGAAAATGTCATAGACTTTAATTGAAGGTTTGAAGGTCGAGTTATGGTCGTATTTGAGTAATTTTGGTATGGTTGGACTCGTGGTTGAATGGAGGTTCGAATTTTGTAATTTTTGTTGGATCTCGAGACTTGGGACCCACCGTTGACTTTTGGTTGACTTTTCGAGCGGAGTTGAAAATTTTTATAATTGTTAAATTGTAAGCACTGGAGAATATTTTGATTAATTTGCAAATTGTTTGACTAGTTTCGGATCGTTTGGCTTGGAATTGAGGAGATAGGAAGGCATTCGAAGGTTGATATGCCCGGAATGCAATTTCTAGAGTATTATTTAGCTTGCTCAACATTGGATTCGACTTGTTCGAGTAATACTTCTAAACTTGGAGCTGAGGGTATGAACGTCGATTATACGTATTATGTGATTCGTATGGAGGTGACGCACATGCTAGGTGACGGGCGTGTGGGCGTGCACCGTATAAATTGTTACTTAATCGATTACGTAGAGTTGTGTAGTCAATTAACTTTTTATTTTCCATGTATTTTCCATGTGTTAGAGAAACTGAGTTGTGACATGTTCGAAATTATGCTTAGGCATATGTTGGTATTATTGGGACCCACTGAGGTCATTTTTACTGTTGAAATATATGTTTAAATTGTAATTCGTACTCAGTCATATTCATTCATTGCATATCATATCTCGGTCTCTGTTGTTATTTATTGATACATCATATCATCATTTTGGGGCTGATTTCATGACATTTTGAGCCCGAGAGACGGGAGAGATTGATGACTGAGTGAGGCCGAGGGCCTGATTGTGAGGATATTTATGGGATCAGGCTGCACGCCGCAGCAGGACATATTAGTTGTATATATATTATTATATGGACCGGGTTGCACGCCGCAGCAGGCATTATAGGCTTTATTATTATGGGATCGGACTGCATGCCGCAGCAGGCCAGATTAGCTTATTATAACGCTTGGGCTGAAAGAGCCCCTCTGGAGTATATACCCCCACAGTGAGCACAGTTGATATTATATTGAGGGATGGATCTTGCCTAATTATTTATATTAAGGGATGGATCTTCCCTGGGAATGGATCTTGCCTAATTATTTATATTGAGGGATGGATCTTCCCTGGGCTGGATTGACCCTATACAGTACTGAGTGACCGAATGTCAATTATTATATATATATATATATATATGATGCCCCGACCGGTCATCTTGAGAGTTGTAGCCCCGATCCCCTATTAACTGCTTCTCCCATATCTATTTCTGCTATTGTGACTTGCCGGGAGGTTTCGCTTTGGTTTTTGGAGTGCTTTGGGACACTTAGTCCCTAAATGGAAAGCTTAAGTTTTAGGATTCAGACCGTAGTCGAAACTGTGTGAAGACGACTCCGGAAAGGAGTTCTGTCGATTTCGTTAGCTCCGTTGTGTGATTTTGGGCTTAGGAGCGTATCTGGTTTGTGTTTTGGAGGTCTGTAGATCATTTAGGCTTAAAATGGAGAAAGTCGAATTTTTGAAGTTTTGGACCGGTAGTGGAATTTTTGATATTGGGGTCGGATTCCGATTTCGAAAGTTGGAATAGGTCCGTAGTGTTGAATATGACTTGTGTGCAAATATTGAGGTCAATCGGATGTGGTTTGGTTGGTTTCGGCATCGGTTGTCAAATTTGGAAGTTTCAAGTTTCTTTAAGTTTGAATTGGAGGGTGACTCGTGAGTTTAGTGTTGTTTGATGTGGTTTGAAGGCTCGACTAACTTCGTATGGTATTTTAGGATTGGTTGGTATGTTTGGTTAAGGTCTCGGGGGTCTCGGGTGTGTTTCGGATGCTTAACGGATGAATTTCGTACTTAGGGAAGTTGCTGAGTTTTTGTTGGGTCTAGTGTTTTGCACCCGCATAGGGGAGACCGCAGGTGCGGGCTCACAAATGCGAAGGAACATGCACAGATGCGGATTTCGGAGGCTTGACCAGGGGTCGCAGGTGCGAGGAATATTCCGCATCTGTAATTCTCGCAGATGCGCCCAAGGATTTGCAAGTGCAGAAGCATCCCGGAGAAGTGGACAGTGTTCCGCAAGCGCGCAAGTGCGGACCCATCCCTCTTAAGTGATTTCCGCACCTGCGATGGATTTTTCGCAGATGTGGCGTCGCAGGTGCGACGCATGGCCCGCAAGTGCGGAGATCGCTGGGCAAAAAGGGGCAGAATCGAAGGTTGAGGTTCATATTCACAAATTTGATTTTTGAGCTTGGGAGAAGGCGATTGCTTGAGGGATTTTCAGAGAAAGCTTTGGGGTAACGATTCCTAAATTATTTTTTGTTGTATTTCATTAATCTATGGTCGTTTTCTCCATTTAATTAAGGAACTTTAGTGAGAAAGTTGGGAGAATGGGGAACAAAATTCCCTAACCAAATTTCTGAGTTTTGAGTAGGATTTAGACATCGGATTTGGATAATTTTGGTACGAGTGATCTCGCGAGCGAATGTGTGTTCTTAATTGGTAACTTTTACCCGATTCCGAGACATGGGCCCGAGGAGGCTTTTTGAGCGATTTTTCAATTTCTTGCCTTAGCTTTGATTTCGTTAGCTAGATTAGTTTCTTGTACTATAGTTATGCAATGTAATTGATTTTGGTTAGATTTGGGCCACTCGGAGCCGGATATTCATGGAAAGAGCATTGTGACGGATTAATTTGAGCTTGGTTCGAGGTAAGTGGCTTGCCTAACCTTCTGTGGGGGAACTCCTCTTAGGATTTAGTACTGTTTGATTTGTGAGCGTCGTGTACGTGAGGTGACGAGTATGTACACGGGTTATTTGTTGTAAAACTCCGTTTTCCACTAAGTCATAACTTGTTTTATCCTTATTTGAAACACACTAGCATATGTAACTATCCTGTTTAGACTAGAATAGCATACCTACTTATTTAACCGCCTATTTGAACTCTCTGCTTCATGTTTAGTGAAATTACATGCTCTCCTTGACTTGAACTTAGTCTAAACTGTAGGATTTCTTACTGTAATTGTTATTTCGAATGGTTGCGCTACATATTTACTTTGGGACTACGGAACGGTATTTCGCGAGATCCCCCTGTACTGCATATTTACTTTGGGACTACGAAACGGTATTCTGGGAGATCCCCCTATTTTGGGACTACGGAACGGTATTTCGGGAGATACCCTGCACATTTACGTTTGGGACTACGAGACGGTATCTCGGGAGATCCTCTGTTGTCATCACTGTGTTTTGACCTGTTGTCTTTCATTGATTTTATTCCTATTTAGATTTCCATATTTATTTTACTGTGATATTTTATTCTGTCTTATTTCATTATATTTATACCAGTAGGGCCCTGATCTGATCTCGTCACTACTCAAACGAGAATAGGCTTGGCACTTACTGGGTACCGTTGTCGTATACTCACGCCCTTTCCTGCACATGTTTTCCTTGTGCATATACAAGTTCTTCTTACCAGCCTCATCACTGGTTGCAGTCGCTGCTGCTTATTGGAGACTTCAAGGTACATATGCTCGCGCCCACAGATCCTCGGAGTCCTCCTCTATCTCCATATGTTCATTTTTCCTTCTTTTTGTAGAAATGATGTATAGAACGGTTAAGTCTTCTTAGTATCTTGTGACTTACGGTATTCCGGCTTTTGGGAAATTGTTTTATACATTTTTAGAGGTGATAATTATATATGCCAAGTGGCATTCAGTTGCTTATTAGATATTTGGTACTATTAGTAGTTAATATTCATGCTTTAGTTTCACTTCCGAAAAAGTGTTAGGCTTACCTAGTTGTAGAGACTAGGTGCCGTCACGACGGTTCATGGAGGGAGAAATTAGGTCGTGACAAGTTGGTATCAGAGCTCTAGGTTCATAGGAGTCTTGAGTCACAAGCCGGTTTATTATAGTCTCGCGGATCGGTACGGAGACGTCTGTACTTATCTTCGAGGGGTTGTGGAACTGTTAGGAACAAACATACTTCTTTGATTCCTTGTCGTGCAAGTTATTGGCATCAAATTCTAAAAATTCTCTATTATATTCTTTCTCGCAGATGGTGAAGACCCGTACTGGAGGATCTGACGACCAGGCACCCACGTCCCCTGCTAGAGCCGCCAGAGGCCGGGGCTGGTAGAGTACGGCCACGCGCTGCAGCCAGACCACCCGCGCGAGCTGCGACAAAGGAGCCCCCAGCAGTTCCAGCTAGAGGGCAGGCACCGGAGGTTCATATTGCTGCACCATCCCTCCGGGAGACTCTAGTCCTATTCATGAGCATGTTCAGCACCTTAGCTCAGGATGGATTGATTCTGTTAGCTCCCTCCACATCTCAGGCCGGGGGAGGGGCACAGACTCTCGTAGCCCACACTCCTAAGCAGAGGGTCTAGGTTGATCAGGCCCCAGAGTTCATTCCTATGTCGCCGGTAGCCCCGGTTCTGCATGAGATTAGAACAGCCGCTTCTAAGGCGGAACAGCTCAGACTTGAGAGGTACCAGAAGTACCACCCACCTACCTTCTGCAGATTGGCTATAGATAATGCTCATGGTTTTCTGGAGGAGTGTCATCGTATTCTCCGTACTATGGGCATAGCTGAGATGAGTAGGGTTTCTTTTACCACTTTCTAGCTTAGAGGAGCAACCTATCAGTGGTGGCGTACTTATGAGTTGAGTAGTCCGGATGAGGCAGCTTCACTTACATGGACTTAGTTCTCTTACATGTTTTTGAGAGAGTATGTCCCTCAGAGCCTCAGGTACTCATGGCGCGCGAAGTTTTAGTAGCTGTGCTAGGGTGCTATGACTGTGTCAGAGTATGCAGTCCGCTTCAGTGATTTGGCTCGACATGCACCGGCCTTGGTTGCCACAGTTCGAGAGAGGGTTCGGCGATTTATTGAGGGACTCCACCCCAGTATGAGGATTAGTATGGTCAGGGAGCTGGAGATGGATATTCCTTACCGGCAGGTTGTGAGTATTGCTAGGATATTTGAGGGCATGCTTACCCAGGACTGAGAGGAGAGAGAGGCCAAGAGGTCTCGAGATAGTGGTTCTTATTCTGGAGCTCGTGCCCCAGCAGTCTGCCATGGTAGGGGTTATGTGGGTCGCCCCGTTCATTCAGCTTTTCCAGCCGCCAGTGGTGTTCCAACCCCTTCTAGGCTCTAAGAGCCTTATTATGCACCGCCAATATCTAGTGTGCCTCCTGCTCGGGGTGCTTTTAGCGGCCAGTCCAGCAGACCTGGCCCGAGTCAGTCATAGCAGCCACGTGCTCCGAGGGGTTGTTTTGAGTGTGGCGACACCCACCATATGGTGAGGGATTTCCCCAGACTTAGGAGGGTTTCACCTACACAGACTTCTCAACCACCACGTGCTCCACCGGGTCCTTAGGCCATGATTCCATCACCAACTACTGCCCCACCTACTCAGCCAGCTCGAGGTGGAGGTCGGGGAGGTCGAGGTCGCCCAAGAAGGGGAGGCCAAGCTAGGTATTATGCTCTTCTGTCTCGTACAGAGGCAATTGATTCCGACTCTATCATTACATGTATTGTTCCAGTATGTCATAGAGATGCGTCGGTATTATTTGACCCAGGCTCTACATATTCATATGTGTCCTCTTATTTTGCCCCACATTTGGGTGTATCTCGGGATTCTTTGAGTTTCCCTGTATATGTATCTACTCTTGTGGGAGATTCTCTTATTGTGGACCGTGTGTATCAGTCGTGTTTGATTGCTCTTAGTGGTTTTGAGATCAGAGCCGACTTATTATTACTCAGCATGGTAGATTTTGATGTTATCTTGGGCATGGACTGGTTGTTACCCCATTATGCTATTCTTGATTGTCACGCTAAGACTGTGACGCTGGCTATGCCAGGCTTACCACGATTAGAGTGGAGAGGTACCTTAGAGTATACTCCCCGTAGAGTTATTTCATTTCTTAAAGCTCAAAAATGGTTGAGAAGGGATGTAATACGTATCTAGCTTATGTGAGAGATGTCAGTATTGATATCCCTATAGTTGAGTCAGTTCCAGTAGTGAGGGATTTCCCATATGTGTTTCTTGCTGATCTTCCAGGCATGCCGTCTGGCAGAGATATTGATTTTGGCATTGATTTGTTGTCGAGCACTCAACCTATCTCTATTCCTCCGTACCGTATGGGTCCTCCTGAGTTGAAGGAGCAATTGCAGGAGTTGCTTGATAAGGGCTTCATTCAGCCCAGTGTGTCACCTTGGGGTGCTCCTGTCTTGTTTGTGAATAAAAAGGATAGTTCTATGCGTATGTGTATTGATTATCATCAGTTGAACAAAGTCACATTGAATAACATGTATCCTTTGCCTCGTATGGATGACCTATTTGATCAGTTACAGGGTGCCAAAGTATTTTCCAAGATTGACTTGCGTTCAGGTTGTCATAAGTTGAAGATTCGGGAACCAGATATCCCGAAGACTGCTTTCAGGACTCGGTATGGCCATTACGACTTCCTTGTGATGTCATTTGGGTTGACCAATGCCGTAGCAGCCTTTATGCATTTGATGTATAGTGTGTTCCGACCCTATATTAATTCTTTCGTCAACGTATTCATTGATGACATTCTAGTGTATTCCCGGACTCGGGAGGATCATGAGCAGCACCTGAGGACAGTGCTTCAGACTTTGAGAGAAAAGAAGTTGTATGCAAAGTTCTCAAAATATGACTTCTGGTTAGATTCCGTGGCATTCTTGGGTCATATTGTGTCGAGTGAGGGGATCAAGGTGGATCCGAAGAAGGTGGAAGCAGTACGGAGTTGGCCCAGACCGTCCTCAGCTACAGAGATCCAGAGTTTTCTTGGGTTGGCGGGTTATTACCATCGGTTTGTTGAGGGATTTTCTTCTATTGCAACACCTATGACCAGGCTGACCCAGAAGGGTGCTCCGTTCAGGTGGACAGAGGAGTGTGAAGAGAGCTTTCAGAAGCTCAAGACAGCTTTGACTACAGCCCTAGTATTGGTATTGCCTTCAGGTTCGGGGTCTTATATAGTTTATTGTGATGTGTCGCGAGATGGCCTCAGTGCGGTGTTGATGCAGGACCATAGGATGATTGCCTACGCGTTCAGACAGCTGAAGGTGCATGAAAAGAACTATCCTGTCCACGACCTTGAGCTAATAGCTATTGTTCATGCCTTGAAGAGTTGGAGGCACTATTTGTACTGTGTTCCTTATGAGATATACACTGATCACAGGAGTTTGCAGCACCTGTTCAAGCAGAAGGATCTTAATTTGCATCAGAGGAGGTGGTTAGAGCTACTTAAGGATTATGACATTACCATTTTGTACCATCCCATGAAGGCCAATGTGGTGGCCGATGCTTTGAGTCGCCGGGCAGAGAGTTTGGGGAGTTTAGCTTATCTACCAGTAGCAGAGAGGCCCATAGCGTTGGATGTTCAGGCCTTAGCCAGCCAGTTTTTGAGATTGGATATTTCTGAGCCGAGTCGAGTATTGGCTTATGTGGTTTCTCGATCTTCCCTTTATGATCGTATCAGGGAGCGTCAGTATGATGACCCCAATTTGCTTGTCCTTAAGGACACGGTCCAGCACGGTGATACTAAGGAGGTCCCTATTGGGGAGGATGGTGCACTGAGGATGCAGGGCCGGTTATGTGTGCCCAATGTGAATGGTTTGCGTGAGTTGATTCTCCAGGAGGCTCACAGCTAGCGGTACTCCATTCATCTGGGTGTCGCGAAGATGTATCAGGACCTGAGGCAGCATTATTGGTGGATAAGGATGAAGAAGGACATAGTAGAGTATGTATCTAGATGTCTAATTTGCCAGCAGGTGAAGTATGAGCATCAGCGACCGGGTGGGTTACTTCAGAAGATAGAGATTCCGGAGTGGAAATGGGAGTGGATCACTATGGACTTCATTGTTAGACTCCCACGGACTCGGCGGAAGTTTGATATAGTTTGGGTGATTGTGGACAGGCTGACCAAGTCAGCTCATTTCATTCTTGTAATGACTACCTATTCTTCCGAGCAGCTGGCTCGAATTCATATTCGTGAGATTGTCAGACTTCATGGCGTACCGGTATCTATCATCTCTGACTGGGGTACACAGTTTATATCACAGTTCTGGAGAGCCATACAACAAGAGTTGGGTACTCGAGTGGAGTTGAGCATATCTTTTCACCCTCAGACAGACGGACAGTCCGAGCGCACTATTCAAATTCTTGAGGATATGCTTTGTGCATGTGTGATGGAGTGTGGAGGTTCTTGGGGATCAGTTCTTGCCACTTGTGGAGTTTTCCTACAATAACAGTTATCAGTCCAGCATTCAGATGTCACTGTATGAGGATCTGTATGGTAGGTGGTGTCGGTCCCCAGTGGGTTAGTTCGAGTCGGGCGAGGCCAGATTATTGGGTACGGACTTGGTTCAGGATGCCTTGGAGAAGGTGAAGCTGATTCAGGAAATATTTCACACAGCCCAGTCCATACATAAGAGCTATGCGGACAGGAAGGTTCGCGATTTTGCATTTATGGTTGGAGAGCGGCTCCTGCTTCGGGTTTCTCCTATGAAGAGCGTTATGAGGTTCGGAAAGAGAGGCAAGCTGAGCCTAAGGTTTATTGGCCTCTTTGAGGTGTTGCGGCGAGTTGGGGAGATTGCTTATGAGCTTACCTTACCTCCCAGTCTAGCAGGAGTTCATCCAGTATTTCATGTTTCGATGCTCCGGAGGTATCACGGCGATCCGTCTCATGTGTTGGATTTCAGCTCAGTCCAGTTGGACAAGGATATATCCTACGTTGAGAAGCCAGTGGCAATTTTGGACAGGCAGGTTCGGAAGCTGAGGTCTAAGAACATTGCATCAGTAAAGGTTTAGTGGCGGGGCTAGCCAGTCGAGGAGGTGACTTGGGAGACCGAGCAGGATATGTGCAGCCGTTATTCTCATCTTTTCACCGCTTCAGGTATGTCTCTATACTCGATCGAGGACGAACGATTATTTTAATAGAGGGAGGATGTGACGACCCGGCCGATCATCTTGAGAGTTATAGCCCCGATCCCCTATTAACTACTTCTCTCATATCCATTTCTACTATTGTGACTTACCGGGAGGTTTCGCTTTGGTTTTTGGAGTGCTTTGGGACACTTAGTCCCTAAACGGAAAGTTTAAGTTTTAGGATTCGGGTCGTAGTTGAAACTGTGTGAAGACGACTCCGAAATGGAGTTTCGTCCATTTCGTTAGCTCCATTGGGTGATTTTGGGCTTAGGAGCGTGTCCGGATTGTGTTTTGGAGGTCTGTAGCTCATTTAGGCTTGAAATGGCAAAAATTATATTTTTAGAGTTTTGGACCGGTAGTGGAATTTTTGATATCGGGGTCGGATTCCGATTCCGGAAATTGAAATAGGTTCGTAGTGTTGAATATGACTTGTGTGCAAAATTTGAGGTCAATCGGACGTGGTTTGGTTGGTTTCGGCATCGATTGTCGAATTTGAAAGTTTCAAGTTTCTTTAAGTTTGAATGCGAGGAATTTTCCTCATCTGCGATGCTCGCAGATGCGCCCAAAGATTTGCAGGCGCGGAAGAAGACCGTAGAAGCAAACAGTGTTCACCAGGCGCGCACGCGCAGGTGCGGCCACCACTGCCGCAGATGCGGACCCAACCCTCTTAAGTGATTTCCGCACCTACGAGGGATTTTTCGCAGATGCGGCATCGCAGGTGCGACGCATGGCTCGCAAGTGCAGAGATCGCTGGGTAAAAAGGAGCAGAATCGAGGGTTGAGGTTCATATTCACAAATTTGATTTTTGAGCTCGGGAGAAGGTGATTTCTTGAGGGATTTTCAGAGAAAGCTTTGGGGTAACGATTCCTAACTTATTTTTGGTTGTATTTCATTAATATATGGTCGGTTTCTCCATTTAATTAAGCAATTTGAGTGAGAAAGTTGGGAGAATGGGGGAAAAAATTCCCCAACCAAATTTCTGAGTTTTGAGTGGGATTTAGACATCGGATTTGGATAATTTTGGTACGAGTGATCTCATGAGCGAATGTGTGTTCTTAATTGGTAACTTTTATCCGATTCTGAAACGTGGGCCCAAGGAGGCTTTTTGAGTGATTTTTCAATTTCTTGCCTTAGCTTTGATTTAGTTAGCTAGATTAGTTTCTTGTAGCTATATTCATGCTATGTAATTGATTTTGGCTAGATTTGGGCCACTCTAAGACGGATATTCGTGGAAAGAGCATTGTGACAGATTGATTTGAGCTTGGTTCGAGGTAAGTGTCTTGCCTAACCTTGTGTGGAGGAACTCCCCTTAGGATTTGGTATTGTTTGATATGTGAGCGCCGTGTACGTGAGGTGACGAGTACGTACACGGGCTATTTGTTGTAAAACTCCGTTTTTCACTAAGTCATAACTTGTTTTCTCCTTATTTGAAACACATTAGCATATGTTACTATCCTGTTTAGACTAGAATAGCATGCCTACTTGTTTAACTGCATATTTGAACTCTGTGCAACATGTTTAGTGAAATTGCCTGATTTCCTTGAATTGAACTTAGTCTAAACTGTAGGATTTCTTGTTGTAATTGTTATTTCGAATGGTTGCGCTGCATATTTACTTTGGGACTACGAAACGGTATTTCGTGAGATCCCCCTGTACTGCATATTTACTTTGGGACTACGAAACGGTATTCTGAGAGATCCCTCTATTTTGCATATTTATTTTGGGACTATGGAACGGTATTCCGGGAGATCCCCCTGCACATTTAAATTTGGGACTATGAGACGGTATCTCGGGAGATCCCTTGTTGTTATCACTGTGTTTTAAGTTGTTGTCTTTCATTGATTCTATTCCTGTTAGATTTCCATATTTATTTTACTGTGATATTTCATTCTGTCTTATTTCATTATATTTATACCAGTAGGGCACTGATCTGATCTCGTCACTACTCGACCGAGGTTAGGCTTGGCACTTACTGGGTACCGTTGTGGTGTACTCACTCCCTTTCCTGCACATGTTTTCTGTGTGCAGATCCAGGTTCATCTTACCAGCCTCATCACTAGTTGCAGTCGCTGCTGGTTATTGGAGACTTCAAGGTAAATCTACTCGCGCCCGCAGATCCTCGGAGTCCCCCTCGATCCCCCTATGTTCATTTTTCCTTCTTTTTGTAGAAATGATGTATAGAACGTTAAGACTTCTTAGTAGTTTGTGACTTACGGTATTTCGGGTTTTGGGAAATTGTTTTGTACATTTTCAGAGGTGATAATTGTATATGCCGAGTGGCAGTCAGTTGCTTATTAGATATTTGTTACTGTTAGTAGTTAATGTTCATGCTTTAGTTTCACTTCCGCAAAAGTGTTAGGCTTACCTAGTCGTAGAGACTAGGTGCCGTCACGACGGTTCACGGAGGGAGAAATTAGGTCGTGACAATATATATATATATATATA
>AWOL01S0070534.1:1727-14060 GCA_000715115.1 Nicotiana otophora | reverse complement strand
AACGATCATGGCGGGGCGGTGACTATGGGTTCTTAGGTCATATTTGACGGCTCGGAAAAATTTTAGGTGATTTGAAGGCGTGGGCTATAGCACACGAAAATATGGGAATCAAGCGGAATTCCAATTGTTTGGCCGAAAAACGCAACAAGTGAGGAATGATCATGGCGGGGTGGTGACTATGGTTCCTTATGTCGTATTTAATGGCCTGGAAAAATTTAGAAGTTCCGAGTCCAGGGGGCCCGGCCCACTCGGAAGGTGTGGGCTATAGCACACGAAAATAAGGAAATCAGGCGGAATTGTAGTTGTTTCGCTGAAAAACACAAAAAATGAGGAACGTTCATAGCGGGGTGGTGACTATGGTTCCTTAGGTGGTATTTGATGGCCCAGAAAAATTTTAGGCGGTCAGGGTCCAGGGGGCTTGGGACAACTCGGAAGGCGTGGGCTATATAGCACACGGAAATATGGGTATCGAGCGGAATTCTAGTGTTTTGGCCAAAAAGTGCAAAATATGAGGAACGATCATGGAGGGGCGGTGACTATGGTTTCTTAGGTCATATTTGATGGCCCGGAAAAATTTTAGGCGGTCAGGGTCCAGGGGGCTTGGGACAACTCGGAAGGCATGGGCTATATAGCACACGGAAATATGGGTATCGAGCGGAATTCTAGTGTTTTGGCCAAAAAGTGCAAAATATGAGGAACGATCATGGAGGGGCGGTGACTATGGTTTCTTAGGTCATATTTGATGGCCCGGAAAAATTTTAGGCGGTCAGGGTCCAGGGGGCTTGGGACAACTCGGAAGGCATGGGCTATATAGCACACGGAAATATGGGTATCGAGCGGAATTCTAGTGTTTTGGCCAAAAAGTGCAAAATATGAGGAACGATCATGGAGGGGCGGTGACTATGGTTTCTTAGGTCATATTTGATGGCCCGGAAAAATTTTAGGCGGTCAGGGTCCAGGGGGCTTGGGACAACTCGGAAGGCATGGGCTATATAGCACACGGAAATATGGGTATCGAGCGGAATTCTAGTGTTTTGGCCAAAAAGTGCAAAATATGAGGAACGATCATGGAGGGGCGGTGACTATGGTTTCTTAGGTCATATTTGATGGCCCGGAAAAATTTTAGGCGGTCAGGGTCCAGGGGGCTTGGGACAACTCGGAAGGCATGGGCTATATAGCACACGGAAATATGGGTATCGAGCGGAATTCTAGTGTTTTGGCCAAAAAGTGCAAAATATGAGGAACGATCATGGAGGGGCGGTGACTATGGTTTCTTAGGTCATATTTGATGGCCCGGAAAAATTTTAGGCGGTCAGGGTCCAGGGGGCTTGGGACAACTCGGAAGGCATGGGCTATATAGCACACGGAAATATGGGTATCGAGCGGAATTCTAGTGTTTTGGCCAAAAAGTGCAAAATATGAGGAACGATCATGGAGGGGCGGTGACTATGGTTTCTTAGGTCATATTTGATGGCCCGGAAAAATTTTAGGCGATCGGGGTCCAGGGGTCCTGGGACCACTTCGAAGGCGTGGGCTATAGCACACGAAAATATGGGAATCGAGCGAAATTCTAATTTTTAGGCCGAAAAACGCAAAACGTGAGGAACGATCATGGCGGGGTGGTGACTATGGTTCTTTTTGTTGTATTTAATGGCCCTTAAAAATTTTAGAAGTTCCGAGTCTGGGGGGCCCGGCCCACTCGGATGGTGTGGGCTATAGCACACGAAAATAAGGGAATCAGGCGGAATTCTTGTTTTTTTGCTGAAAAACGCAAACAATGAGGAACTTTCATGGAGGGGAGGTGACTTTGGTTCCTTAGGTCGTATTTGATGGCCCGGAAAAATTTTAGGCGATCCGGCTCCGGGGGGCCCTACCCATTGGGAAGGCATGGGCTATTATAGCACACGAAAATATGGGAATCGGGCGGAATTCTAGTTTTTCTGCCGAAAAATGCAAGACATGAGGAAAGATCATGGCGGGGAGGTGACTATGGTTCCTTAGTCTCCATTTGATGGCCCGAAAAAAATTTAGGTGATCCGAGTTCGGGTGGCCCGGCCCAGTCGGAAGGCGTGGGCTATAGCACACGAAAATATGGGAATCGGGCGAAATCCTATTTATTTTGCCGAAAAACGCAAAATCTAAGGAATGATCATGGCGGGGCGGTGACTATGGTTTCTTAGGTCATATTCGATGGCCTGGAAAAATTTTAGGCGATCGTGGTCCAGGGGTCCCGGAACCACTTTGAAGGCATGGGCAATAGCACACGAAAATATGGGAATCGAGCGGAATTCTAATTGTTTTGCCGAAAAATGCAAAAAGTGAGGAACGATCATGGAGGGGTGGTGACTATGGTTCCTTAGGTCGTATTTAATGGCCCGGAATCTGGGGGCCCGGCCCACTCAGAAGATGTGGGCTATAGCACACGAAAATATGGGAATCGAGCGGAATTCTAATTGTTTTGCCGAAAAATGCAAAAAGTGAGGAACGATCATGGAGGGGTGGTGACTATGGTTCCTTAGGTCGTATTTAATGGCCCGGAATCTGGGGGCCCGGCCCACTCAGAAGATGTGGGCTATAGCACACGAAAATAAGGGAATCAGGCGGAGTTCTAGTTTTTTCGCTGAGAAACGCAAACAACTAGGAACGTTCATGGCGTGGTGGTGACTATGGTTCCTTAGGTCGTATTTGATGGTCCAGGAAAAGTTTAGGCGATCGGGGTCCGGGCGTCCCGGGATCACTCGGAAGGCGTGGGCTATGGCACACGAAAATATGGGAATCGCGCAGAATTCTAATATTTTGGCTANCGGGGTCCAGGGGTCCTGGGACCACTTCGAAGGCGTGGGCTATAGCACACGAAAATATGGGAATCGAGCGAAATTCTAATTTTTAGGCCGAAAAACGCAAAACGTGAGGAACGATCATGGCGGGGTGGTGACTATGGTTCTTTTTGTTGTATTTAATGGCCCTTAAAAATTTTAGAAGTTCCGAGTCTGGGGGGCCCGGCCCACTCGGATGGTGTGGGCTATAGCACACGAAAATAAGGGAATCAGGCGGAATTCTTGTTTTTTTGCTGAAAAACGCAAACAATGAGGAACTTTCATGGAGGGGAGGTGACTTTGGTTCCTTAGGTCGTATTTGATGGCCCGGAAAAATTTTAGGCGATCCGGCTCCGGGGGGCCCTACCCATTGGGAAGGCATGGGCTATTATAGCACACGAAAATATGGGAATCGGGCGGAATTCTAGTTTTTCTGCCGAAAAATGCAAGACATGAGGAAAGATCATGGCGGGGAGGTGACTATGGTTCCTTAGTCTCCATTTGATGGCCCGAAAAAAATTTAGGTGATCCGAGTTCGGGTGGCCCGGCCCAGTCGGAAGGCGTGGGCTATAGCACACGAAAATATGGGAATCGGGCGAAATCCTATTTATTTTGCCGAAAAACGCAAAATCTAAGGAATGATCATGGCGGGGCGGTGACTATGGTTTCTTAGGTCATATTCGATGGCCTGGAAAAATTTTAGGCGATCGTGGTCCAGGGGTCCCGGAACCACTTTGAAGGCATGGGCAATAGCACACGAAAATATGGGAATCGAGCGGAATTCTAATTGTTTTGCCGAAAAATGCAAAAAGTGAGGAACGATCATGGAGGGGTGGTGACTATGGTTCCTTAGGTCGTATTTAATGGCCCGGAATCTGGGGGCCCGGCCCACTCAGAAGATGTGGGCTATAGCACACGAAAATAAGGGAATCAGGCGGAGTTCTAGTTTTTTCGCTGAGAAACGCAAACAACTAGGAACGTTCATGGCGTGGTGGTGACTATGGTTCCTTAGGTCGTATTTGATGGTCCAGGAAAAGTTTAGGCGATCGGGGTCCGGGCGTCCCGGGATCACTCGGAAGGCGTGGGCTATGGCACACGAAAATATGGGAATCGCGCAGAATTCTAATATTTTGGCTAAAAAATGCAAAAAACTAGGAACTTTCATGGCGGGGCGGTGACTATAGTTCCTTTGGTCGTATTTGATGGTCCGGAAAAATTTTAGGCAATCGGGGTCCGATGGTCCGGGACCACTCGAAAGACGTGGGCTATAGCACACGAAAATATGGGAATCACGCCGAATTCTAGTTGTTTGGCCGAAAAGCGCACAAAATGAGGAATGATCATGGCAGGGCGGTTACTATGGTTCCTTAGGTATTATATGATGGCCCGAAAAAATTTTAGGCAATCCGAGTCTGAGGGGTCCGGCCCACTTGGAAATCGTGGGCAATAACACACAAAAATATGGTAATCGGGCGGAATTCTAGTTTTTTGGCGAAAAAATGCAAAACATGAGGAACGATCATGGCAGGGCAGTGACTATGGTTCCTTAGTCGTATTGGATGGCCCGGAAAAATTTTAGGCGATCAGGGTCCGGTGGGCTTGGGACCACTTAGAAGGCGTGGGCTATAACACACGAAAATATGGGAATCTGGCGAAATTCTAGTTTTTTGGTCGAAAAATGCAAAATTTGAAAAACGATCATGGCGGGGCGGTGACTATGGTTTCTTAGGTCATATTTGACGGCTCGGAAAAATTTTAGGTGATTTGAAGGCGTGGGCTATAGCACACGAAAATATGGGAATCAAGCGAAATTCTAATATTTTGGCCGAAAAATGCAAAAAGTGAGGAACGATCATGGCGGGGTGGTGACTATGGTTCCATATGTCATATTTATTGGACCGGAAAAATTTAGAAGTTTCGAGTCCAGGGGGCCGGCCTACGCGGAAGGTGTGGGCTATAGCACACGAAAATAAGGAAATCAGGCGGAATTCTAGTTTTTTTGCTGAAAAACGCAAAACATGAGGAACGTTCGTAGAGGGGGGGTGACTATGGTTCCTTCGGTCGTATTTGATGGCCCAGAAAAATTTTAGGCGATCAGGGTCCGGGGGGCTTAGGACAACTCGGAAGGCGTGGGCTATATAGCACACGGAGGAACGATCATTGCGGGGAGGTGACAATGGTTCCTTAGGTATTATTTTATGGCCCAAAAAATTTTTAGGTGATCCGAGTCCACGGGGCCCGGCCCACTCGGATGGCGTGGGCTACAGCCCACGAAAATATGGGAATCGGGCAGAATTCTAGGTTTTTGGCCGTAAAAAGCAAAATATGAGGAATGATTACGGCGAGGCGGTGACTATGGTTCCTTGCGTCATATTTGATGGCCAGCAAGAATTTTAGGCGATCGGGGACCGGGGGGCCTGGGACCACTCGGAAGGCGTGGGCTATAGCACACGAAAATATCGGAATCGCGCCAAATTCTAGTTTTTCGGCCAAAAAGTGCAAAACATGAGGAACAATCATGGCGGGACAGTGGCTACGGTTCCTTAGGTCGCATTTGATGGCCCGGAAAAATTTTAGGCGACCGGGGTCAGGTGTTCCCAGGATCACTTGGATACGCACACGAAAATATGGGAATCGGGCAGAGTTCTTAGTTTTTGGCCAAAAATGCAAAACATGAGGAACAATCATGGGGGGGAGGTGACTATGGTTCCTTTGGTCTTATTTGATGGCCCGCAATTATTTTTGGTGATTCGAGTCCGGGGTCCCGGCCCAGTCGGAAGGCGTGGGCTATAGCATACGAAACTATGGGAATCGTGCGGAATTCTAAGTTTTTGGCCGAAAAATGCAAACAATGAGGAACGATCATGGCGGGGTGGTGACTATGGTTCCTTGGTCGTATTTGATTGCTCGGAAAAATTTTAGGAGATCAGGGTCCGGGGGGCCTGGGATCACTCGGAAGGCTTGGGCTATAGCACACGAAAATATGGGAATCGCGCGGAATTCTAAATTTTTGGCCGAAAACGCAAAAGCTGAGGAACGATCATGGCGGGGCAGTGACTATGGTTCCTTAGGTCGTATTTGATGGCTCGGAAATATATTAGGCGATCGGGGTCCGGGGTTCCCGGGACCACTTGGTAGGCATGGTTATAGCACACGAAAATATGGGAATAGGGCGGAATTCTTGTTTTTGGGCCGAAAAATGCAAAAACTGAGGAACAATCATGGTGGGAAGGTAACTATGGTTCCTTAGGTCTTATTGGATGGCCCAAAAATGTTTTAGGTGATCCGAGTCCAGGGGGTCCGGCCCACCCGGAAGGCGTGGGCTATTGCACACGAAAATATGGGAATCGGGCGGAATTCTAGGGTTTTGGCCGAAAAATGCAAAAAATGAGGAACGATAATGGCGGGGCGGTGACTATGGTTCCATAGGTCGTATTTGATGGCCTAGAAAAATTTTAGGCGATCGGTGTCCAGGGGGCCTGGGACCACTCGGAAGGCGTGGGCTATAGCACACGAAAATATGGGAATCGCGCGGAATGCTTGTTTTTTGGCCGAAACATGCAAACAATGAGGAACGATCATGGCGGGGCGGTGACTATGGTTCCTTAGATCGTATTGGATGGCCCGGAAAACTTTTAGGCGATCGGGGTCTGGGGATCCCGGGATCACTTGGAAGGCGTAGGCTATTGTATAAGAAAATATGGGAATCAGACGGAAATCTAGTGTTTTGGCCGAAAAATGCAATAAGTGAGGAACGATCATGGCGGGGAGGTGACTATGTTCCTTAGGTCGTATTTAATGGCCCGAAAAAGTTTTAGGCAATCCGAGTCCGGGGGGACCAGCCTACTCAGAAGGCGTGGGCTAAAGCACACCAACATATGGGAATCACGCGAAATACTAGTTTTTTTGCAGAAAAACGCACAAAATGAGGAACGATCATGGCGGGGCAGTTATTATGGTTGCTTAGGTCGTATTGGATAGCCCGGAAAAACTTTCGGCGATCGGGGTCCGGGGAGCCCGGCCCATTCGGAAGGCGTGGGCTATAGCTCACGAAAATATGGGAATCAGGCGGAATTATTGTTTTTTGGCCGAAGAAATCAAAATATATGTGGAACGATCATGTCGAGGCGGTGACTATGGTTCCTTAGGTCGTACTTGATTCCCCGGAAAAATGTTAGGCGATTGGGGTCCGGGGGGCCCGGGACCACTTGGAAGACGTGGGTATAGCACATGAAAATATGGGAATAGGGCGGAATTCTAGTTCTTTGGCCGCAAAACGCAAAAAATGAGGAACGATCATGGCGGGGGAGTGACTATGGTTCCTTACGTCGTATTTGATGGCCTGAAAATTTTTTTGGTGATCCGAGTCCAGGGGGCCCGGCCCACACGGAAGGCGTGGCTATAGCACACGAAAATATGGGAATCGGGATGAATTCTAGGTATTTGGCCGAACAATGCAAAAAATGAGGAACGATCATGGCAGGGCGGTGACTATTGTTCCTTAGGTCGTATGTGATGGCCCAAAAATATTTTAGACGATCCGAGTCCGGGAGGCCTCGCCCACTCGGAAGGCGTGGGCAATATCACACGAAAATATGGGAATCAGGCGGAATTCTAGTTTTTAGGTCGTAAAATGCAAATAATGAGGACAGATCATGGAACGACAGTGACTATGGTTCCTTATGTCATATTGGATGGCCAGGAAAATATTTAGGCGAACGGGGTCTGGGGGTCCCGGGACCACTTGGAAGGCATGGACTATAGCATACAATAATAGGGGAATCGGGCGAAATGCTAAGTTTTTTGCCGTAAAACGCAAAAACATGAGGAACGGTCATGTCGGGGTGGTGACTATGGTTCTTGTGGTCATATTTGATGGCCGAGAAATAGTTTAGGCAATCCGAGTCTGGGGGGCCCGGCCCACTTGAAAGGCGTGGGCTATAGCGCACGAAAATATGGGAATCATGTGGAATTCTAATTTTTTGTAATAAAATGCATAAAATGAGGAACGATCATGGCGGGGCGGTGACTCTAGTTCCTTAGGTTGTATTTGATGGGCTAGAAATATTTTAGGCGATCGTGGTCCGGGAGTCCCGGGTCCACTTGGAAGGCGTGGGCTATAGCACACGAAAATATGGGAATCTGGCGGAATTCTACTTGTTATGCCAAAAAATGCAAAAAATGAGGAACGATCATGGTGGGGAGGTGACTATCGTTCCTTAGGTCGTATTTGATGGCCCGATAAAAATTTCGGTGATCCGAGTCCGTGGGGCTCGGCCCACTCGGAAGGCGTGGGCTATAGCACACGAAAATATGGGAATCGTGCGGAATTCTAGTATTTTGGCCAAAAAACGCAAAATATGAGGAACGATCATGGCGGGGCGGTGACTATGGTTTCTTAGGTCATGTGATGGCCCGGAAAAAGTTTAGGCGATCGGGGTCCGGGGGTCCCGGGACCACTTTGAAGGCGTGGGCTATAGCACACGAAAATATGAGAATCGGGAGGAATTCTAATTTTTTGGCCGAGAAACACAAAAAGTGAGGAACGGTCATGGCGGGTGGTGACTATGGTTCCCTTGGTCGTATTTAATGGACCGGACAAATTTTAGACGCTCCGAGTCCAAGGGGCCCGGCCCACTCGGAAGGTATGGGCTATAGCACACGAAAATATAGGAATCAGACGGAATTCTAGTTTTTCGCTGAAAAACGCAAACAACTAGGAACGTTCATGGAGGGACGGCGACTATGGTTACTTAGGTCATATTTGATGGCCCAGAAAAGTTTTAGGCGATCCGGCTCCGGGGGGTCCTACCCATTAGGAAAGCGTGAGCTATTATAGCATACGGAAATATGGGAATCTGGCGGAATTCTAGTTTTTTGGCCGAAAAATGAAAAACCTGAGGAACTATCATGGCGGGGAGGTGACTATGGTTCCTTAGATCATATTTGATGGCCCGAAAAACATTTAGGTGATCCGAGTCCGGGGGGGCAGCCCACTCGGAAGGCGCGGGCTATAGCACATGAAAATATGGGAATCAGGCGGAATTCTAGTTTTTTGGCCAAACAACGCAAAATATGAGGAACTATCATGGCGGGGCGGTGACTATGGTTTCTTAGGTCATATTTGATAGCACGGAAAAATGTTAGGCGATCAGGGTCCGGTGGTCCCGGGACCACTTTGAAGGCGTGGGCTATAGCACACGAAAATATGGGAATCGGGCAGAATTCTAATATTTTGGCCGAAAAACGCAACAAGTGAGGAACGATCATGGCGGGGCGGTTACTATGGTTCCTTAGGTCCTGTTGGATGGCCCGGAAAAAGTTTAGGCAATCGGGGTCTGGGGGTCCCGGTACCACTTGGAAGGCATGGGCTATAGCACACAAAAATATGGGAATCGGGCGGAATTCTAGTTTTTTGGCCGAAAAATGCCAAAAGGTGAGGAACGATCATGGCGAGCCAGTGACTATGGTACCTTAGGTCCTATTTGATGGCCCGAAAAAATTTTAGGCGATCCGAGTCTTGGGGGGCCGGCCCACTCGGAAGGCGTGAGCAATAGCACACAAAAGTATGGTAATAGGGCAGAATTCTAGTTTTCTGGCCGAAAAATGCAAAAAGTGAGGAACGATCATGGTGGGGCGGTGACTATGGTTCCTTTGTTCGTATTTAATGGCCCGGAAATATTTTAGACGTTCCGAGTCCAGCGGGCCCGGCCCACTCGGAAGGTGTGGGCTATAGCACACGAAAATATGAGAATCGGATGGAATTCTAGTTTTTTTGCTAAAAAATGCAAACAACTAGGAACGTTCATGACGGGGTGGCAACTATTGTTAATTAGGTCGTATTTGATGGCCCGGAAAAATTTTAAGCGATCCGGCTCCGGGGGCCCTACCCATTAGGAAGGCGTGGGCTATTATAGCATACGAAAATATGGAATCGGGCGGAATTCTAGTTTTTTGGACGAAACATGCAAACAATGAGGAACGATCATGGCGGGGATGTGACTATGGTTCCTTAGATCTTATTTGATGGCCCGAAAAAAACATTTAGGTGATCCGAGTCTGGGGGGCCCAACCCACTCTGAAGGCATGGGCTATAGCATACGAAAATATGGGAATCGGGCGGAATTCTAGTCTTTACGCCAAAAAACGCAAAATATGAGGAATGCTCATGGCGGGGCGGTGACTATGGTTTCTTAGGTCATATTTGATAGCTCGAAAAAATTTCAGGCGATCGGGGTCCGGGGGTCCCAGGACCACTTTGAAGGCTTGGGCTATAGCACACGAAAATATGGGAATCGGGCAGAATTCTATTTTTTTTTCCGAAAAATGCAAAGGTTGAGGAACGATCATGGCGGGGCAGTGACTATGCTTCCTTAGGTCATATTTAATGGCTCGAAAAAATTTTAGACGCTCCGAGTCCAGGGGGCCTGGCCCAGTCAGAAGGTGTGGGCTATAGCACATGACAATATGGGAATTGGGCGGAATTCTAGTTTTTTCGCTGAATAACGCAAACAACTAGGAACGTTCATGGCAGGGCGGTGACTACGGTTCCTTAGGTCGTATTTGATGGTCAGGAAAAACTTTAGGCGATCGGGGTCTGGGGGTCCCGGGACCACTCGGAAGGCGTGGGCTATAGGACTCGAAAATATGGGAATTGCGCGACATTCTAGTTTTTTGGCCAAAAATCGCAAAGAACTAGGAACGTTCATGGCGGGGCGGTGACTATGGTTCCTTTGGTCGTATTTGATGGTGCGAAACATTTTATGCGATCGGGGTCCGGGGGTCCCTGGACCACTCGGAAGGTGTGGGCTATAGCACACGAAAATATGGGAATCGCGCGGACTTCTGGTTGTTTGGCCGAAAAATGCGAAAACTGAGGAACGATCATGGCGGGGCGGTTACTATGGTTCCTTAGGTCTTTCTTGATGCCCCGGAAAAATTTTAGGCGATCGGGGTCCGGGGGTCCCGGGACCACTTTCAAGGCGTGGGCTATAGCACACGAAAATATAGGAATCGGGTAGAATTCTAATTGTTTTGCCGAAAATGCAAAACGTGAGGAACGATCATGGCGGGGCTTTGACTATGCTTCCTTAGGTCGTATTTGATGGTCCGGAAAAATAATTTAGGGGATCGCGGTCCGGGGGTCCCGGGACCACTCTGAAGGCGTGGGCTATAGCACACCAAAATATGGGAATCGGGCGGAATTCTAATTTTTTCGCCGAAAAATGCAAAACGTGAGGAACGATCATGGCAGGGCGGTGATTATGCTTCCTTAGGTCATATTTCATGGCCGGTAAAACTTTTAGACGTTCCGCGTCCGGGGGGCCCGGCACAATCGGAAGGTGTGGGCTATGCACACGAAAATATGGGAATCAGGCAGAATTCTAGTTTTTTTGCTAAAAAGCGCAAACAACGAGGAACGTTTATGGCGGGGCGGTGACTATTGTTCCTTAGGTCATATTTGATGGTACGGAAAAATATTAGGCGATCGGGTTCCTGTGTTCCCGGGACCACTTGGAAGGCGTGGGAATAGCGCACGCAAATATGGGAATCGGGCGGAATGCTAATTATTTTGCCGAAAAACACAAAAAGAGAGGAACGATCATGGCGGGGCGGTTACTATGCTTCCTTAGGTCATATTGAATAGCCCGGAAAAATTTTAAACGTTCCGAGTCCGGGGAGCCCGGCCCACTCGGAAGGTGTGGGCTATAGCACACGAAAATATAGGAATCGGGCGGAATTCTAGTTTTTTCGCAGAAAAGCGCAAACAACTAGGAACGTTCATGGCGCGGCGGTGANATTTTTTAGGCGATCCGGCTCCGTGGGGCCTTACCCATTAAGAAAGCGTGGGCTATAGCACACGAAAATATGAGAATCAGGCGGAATTCTAATATTTTGGCCGCAAAACGCAAAACATGAGGAATGAGCATGGCGGGGCAGTGACTATGGTTCCTTAGGTCGTATTTGATGGCCCCGAAAAATTTTAGGCGATCAGGGTTGGGGATCCCGGGACCACTTGGAAGGCGTGGGCTATCGCACACGAAAATATGGGAATCGTGCGGAATTTTATTTTTTTGGCCGAAAAATGCAAAAAATGATGAACGATCACGGGGGGCGGTGACTATGGTTCCTTAGGTCGTATTGGATGGCCTGAAAATATTTTAGGCAATCGGGGTCCGGGGGGCCAGGGACCACTCGGAAGGCGTGGGCAATTGCACACGAACATATGGGAATCGAGCGGAATTCTAGTTTTTTGGCCATAAAATGCAAAACATGAGGAAAGGTCAGGGCAGGGCGGTAACTATGGTTCCTTAGGTCGTATTTGATGGCCCGGAAAAATTTTAGGCAATCCGGCTCCGTGGGGCCCTACCCATTGGGAAGGCATGGGCTATAGCACACGAAAATCTGGGAATCGGGCGGAATTCTTATTTTTTGGCAGAAACACGCAAAACGTGAGGAACGATCATGGCGAGGCGGTGACTATGGTTCCTTAGGTCGTATTTAAATGGCCAGAAAA
>AWOL01S0070527.1:8896-31443 GCA_000715115.1 Nicotiana otophora | reverse complement strand
GTTATTGGCGAGATCCCTTCTCCGGACTTGCCGTGGTCTTGGTATGCATTTTTGTTATAGACATTATGAGTATGTCGGGGCCCTGTTCCGGCAATGTTTCAGGACTTATGTTCCTTTAGAGGCTCATAGACAGGTGTCGACTCATGTATGGTTTGGAATGCCTTGTCGGCTGATTTTTGTTGTATAGTCTTTCACGGCAGCGTGATAGCTCGTATCTTATATATAGTTTTGAGAGTCTTGTCGTCCCATGTTATGTATGTTCATGCCATTATCTTTCATTGTTCGTTGTTCATGATCCATGTCTACCATTTATATTGATCTCGTCAGCCCTTAAAGATAATAAGGAAGGTTAGATAAAAGGTATGTTGGCGCTTGGTAAGTATGGCCCGGGTGCTAGTCATGACCCTCTAGTTGGGTCGTGACACATCATCCCCAATAGTGACCTCCTTAGCATCACCGTGCTGGACCGTGTCCTTAAGGAAAAGCAGATGGGGGTCATCATACTGATGCTCCCTGATACGATTGTAGAGAGAAGACCGAGAGACCACACAAGCCATTACTCGACTCGGCTCAGAAATATCCAATCTAACAAACTGGCTGGCTAAGGCTTGAACATCCAACGCCAATGGCCTCTCTGCTGTTGGTAGATATTCTAACCTCCCCAAACTCTTCTCCCTACGACTCAAGGCATCGGCCACCACATTGGCCTTCCCGGGATGATAGAGAATGGTGATATCATAATCCTTAAGCAACTCCAACCACCTCCGCTGCTGCAAATTAAGATCCTTCTGTTTAAACAAATGTTGTAAACTCCAGTGATTGGTGTAGATCTCACAAGGGACACCGTACAAATAGTGTCGCCAAATCTTCAAGGCATGAACAATAGCTTCTAACTCCAGGTCGTGGACAAGATAGTTCTTTTCATGAACCTTCAACTGTCTAGATGCGTAGGCAATCACCCTACCATCCCGCATCAACACCGCACCGAGACCAATCCGCGACGCATCACAATATACAGTATAAGACCCCGAACCTATAGGCAATACCAATACTAGGGTTGTAGTCAAAACTCTCTTGAGCTTTTGAAAGCTCTCCTCATACTCCTCTGTCCACCTGAACGGAGCACCCTTCTGGGTCAGCCTGGTCATAGGTGCTGCGATAGATAAGAAACCCTCTATAAATCAACGGTAATACCCCGCCAAACCTAGAAAACTTTGGATCTCGGTAGCTGAGGATGGTCTAGGCCAACTCTACACTGGTTCAATCTTCTTCGGATCCACCTGGATCCCATCACTCGATACTACATGACCCAAGAATGCCACTGAGTCTAGCCAAAACTCACACTTTGAGAATTTTGCATATAACCTCTTTTTTCTCATGGTCTAAGCACAGTCATCAGGTGCTGCTCATGATCCTCCCAAGTTCAGGAGTACACCAGAATATCCTCAATAAACACAACGATGAATGAGTCAAGATAGGACCGGAACACACTGTGCATCAAGTGCATAAAAGTTGTTGGGGCATTGGTCAGCCCAAATGACATCACAAGGAACTCATAGTGACCGCACCAAGTCCTGAAAGCAGTCTTCGGTATGTCTGGTTCTCGAATCTTCAACTGATGATAGCTTGAACGCAAGTCAATTTTGGAAAACACCCCGGCACCCTGTAACTGATCAAACAAGTCATCAATACGAGGAAATAGATACTTGTTCTTCATTGTAACTTTGTTCAATTGACGGTAATAAATACACATCCGCATAGAACCGTCCTTCTTCTTTACAAATGAGATATGAGAACCCCAAGGTGACACACTAGGCCTAATGAAGCCCTTATCAAGAAACTCCTGTAACTGCTCTTTCAACTCAGGATGAGCCATACGATATGGAGGAATAGAGATGGGCTGAGTGCCCGACAACAAATCAATGCCAAAATCAATATCTCTATCAGGCGGCATGCCCGGAAGATCGGCTGGAAATACATCTGGAAAATCCCTCACTATTGGGACTGACTCAACTATAGGGGTATTAATACTGACATCTCTCACATAAGCTAGATACGCGTCACACCCCTTCTAAACCATTTGTTGGGCTTTAAGAAATGAAATAACTCTGTTGGGAGTATACTCTAAGGTACCTCTCCACTTTAATCACAATAATCCTGACATAGCCAGCGTCATGGTTTTAGCATGACAATCAAGAATATCATAATGGGGCAACAACCAGTCCATGCCCAAAATAATATCAAAGTCTACCATACTGAGCAATTATAGATCGGATCTGGTCTCAAAACCACTAAGAGAAATCAAACACGATCGATACACGCAGTCCACAACAAGAGAATCTCCCACAGGAGTAGACACATAAACATGAGAACTCAAAGAATCCCGATATACGCCCAAATTCGAAGCAAAATAAAAGGACACATAGGAATAAGTGGAGCCTGGATCAAATAAGACCGATGCATCTCTATGAGAAAACCGGAACAATACCTGTAATGATAGAGTCAGAAGCAACTTCCTCTGTACGAGCCAGAAGAGCATAATATCTGGCCTGGCCTCCCCTTCTAGGGCGACCTCGACCTCCCTGAACTCTACCTTGAACTGGATGAGCAGGTGGGGCGGTAGCTGGTGCTGGAATCATAGCCTGAGGACCCAGTGGAGCACGTTGTGCCTGAGAAGTCTGTGGAGGTGCACCCTCCTAAGTCTGGGGCAATCCCTCACCAGATGGTGAGTGTCGCCATACTCAAAACAAGCACTCGAAGAGCGTGGCTGATGTGACTGGCTCGGGCCAAGTCTGCTAGACTGGCCGCTAAAAGCACCCCGTGCAGGAGGTGCACTAGATACTGACGATGCATAATAAGGCTCTTGGGGCCTAGAAGGGACCGGAATACCACTGGCAGCTGGAAGAGCTGAATGACCGGGACGACTCTCATAGCCCCTACCATGGCGAACTGCAGCTGGGGCATGAGTACCATTATAAGTGCCAGACTCGCTAGACCTCTTGGCCTCCCTCTCCTCTCTATCCCGAGCAAGCATACCCACCAATCTCCTAGCAATACTCACAACTTTCTAATAAGAAATATCTATCTCCAACTCTCGGACCATGCTAAGACTGATACTAGGGTGGAGTCCCTCAATAAACCGACGAACCCTCTCTCGAACTGTGGCAACCAAGGCTGGTGCATGTCAGGCCAAATCACTGAAGCGAACTGCATACTCTGACACAGTCATAGCACCCTGGTGCAACTGCTTAAACTCCGCGCGCCATGCGTCCCTGAGGCTTTGAGGGACATACTCTCTCAAAAACATATCCGAGAACTGAGTCCAAGTAAGTGAAGCTGCCTTAGCCGGACTACTCAACTCATAAGCACGCCACCACTGATCGGCTGCTCCTTTAAGCTGGAATACAGTAAAAGAAACCCCACTCGACTCTGCTATACCCATAGTACGGAGAATGCGGTGACACTCCTCCAGAAAATCCTGGGCATCCTCTGACGCCAATCCGCTGAAGGTAGGAGGGTGGTACTTCTTGTACCTCTCAAGTATGAGCTGCTCCACCTCAGAAATTGCTGCCCTAACCTCGGGCTGAGCTGTAGCTACCGGCTGTATCGGTAAAATCTATGGAACCTAGTCGACCTGAACCCGCTGCTCTGGAGTACCGGCGACGGGAGTCTGTGCTCATCCCCCAGCTTGAGATGTGGCAGGAGCAAGTGGAATCAATCCAGCCTGAGCTAAGGTGCTGAACATGCTCAGAAACTGGGCTAGAGTCTCCTGGAGGGCTGGTGCAGCAACAGGTATCTCAGGTGTCAGCCCTCCAGCTGGAGCTACTGGGGGATCCTCTGTAACAGCTCGTGCGGGTGCTCTGGCTGTACCACGTGGACGTCCTCGGCCTTTACCCCGATCCCGGCCTCTCGCGGCTCTAGTAGGGAGCGTGGGTGCCTAGTCATCAGATCCGCTTGTACATGTCCTCACCATCTGTGAGAGAATAGAATATAGAAGTTTAGAATTTCAAAGTCAACAATTTTGCACGACAAGGAATCAAAGAAGTAAAATTTTCCTACAGTTCCATAGCCTCCCGAAGATAAATACAGATGTCTCGGTATCGATCTACAAGACTCTACTAAATTTGTTTGTGACTCATGACACCTATGAACCTAGAGCTCTGATACCAACTTGTCACGACTCAATTCCCCCCCCCCCCCTCCCCGTAAGATATCGTGACGGGACCTAGTCTCTACGACTAGGTAAGTCTAACAAAGATGCAGAAATAACAAAAATGGAAACAGAACTTAACAACTAACTGTAACAGATAACTAAATAACTGATAACAATGCCGCTCGGCATTTATAATAACCAACACTCTAATAATACACAGTATTCCCAAAACCCGGAACATCATAAGTCACAAGCTACAGGAGGAAACTAGTATCTCTATACACCAGAGTCTAATAAAAGAAGTAAGGAAGCTAAATGCCATAAGAGGGAATGGAGGGGGACTCCGAGGTCTGCAGATGCGGCAGATATACCTTGAAGTCTCCGTACAACAGCAAGCACTCTCAACTAGTAGCGGGGCTGATAAGAAGTACCTGGATCTGCACACAAAACATATGCAGAAGCGTAGCATGAGTACACTACAACGGTACCCAATAAGTGCCAAGCCTAACCTCGGTAGAGTAGTAACGAGGTCAGGTCCGGGCCCTACTGGGATATAATAATAAGACAGATGCTATAATAAAAATGAAGTAAAACGGAGAAGATAATGGCAAGTATTCACAAAGCAATAACAACATCACACAATGATATAACAACAGGGGGTGCTCCCGAGATACTGTCTCGTAGTCCCAAAAGTAAATATACAGGGAGAACTCCCGAGGTACCGCCTCGTAGTCTCAAAAGTAAATATGTAAGGAGAACTCTCGAGGAACTACCTCGTAGTCTCAAAAGTAAATGTGCTGGGAGAACTCCCGAGGAACCGCCTCGTAGTCTCAAAAGTAAATGTGCAGGGAGAACTCCTGAGGAACTGCCTCGTAGTCTTAAAAGTAAATGTGCAGGGAGAACTCCCGAGGATCGCCTTGTAGTCTCAAAAGTAAACACATAGCTCAAACTGATAAATGCAACAATTAACAGCAAGAATTCTACAGTTAAGGGTGATAAATATCAAGGGAAAACAGGAAATCAATTAGGCATGCTGCATAGAGCTCAAATAAACAGTTAAAGCACGTAGACATGAGATATTAGACTAAACAAGGGTAACTACACATGCTGGTATAACTCAATTAAAATGAAAAACAGATCACTACTCAGTGAAAAATCCGATTTTACAACAAATAGCATGTGTACGCACTCGTCACCTCACGTACACGGCACTCACATATCACAACAGTATCAAATCCTAAGGGAATTTCTCCCACACAAGGTTAGGCAAGCCACTTACCTCGAACCAAGCTTAATCAATTGGTAACAATGCCTTTTTTCACGAATATTCGACTCTGAATGGCCCAAATCTAGCCAAAATCAATTATATACCATAAATACAACTATAAGAAATTAATCTAATTAATGAAATCAAAGCTAAAGTAAGAAATTAGAAAATCGCCCCAAAAAGTCTCTCGGGGCCCACGTCTCGGAATCGGGTAAAAGTCACAAAATATGAACACACATTGACTCATGAGTTCACTCGTACCAAAATTATCCAAATCCGATCTCAAAACCTCAATCAAAACCCAAAATCTTAGTTGAAGAACTTCTTCCCATTTTTCCCAAAATTTCAACCCAAATCTGAAATTAAATGATGAAATCAACCATAGATTAGTGAAATATAACCATAAATGAGTTAAGAATTGTTACCCAAAAGCTTTCTCTGGAAATCCCTCAAATAATCGCCCAATCCGAGCTCTCAAAGTCCCAAAATTGGAAATGAGAAATCAAGCCTCGAAATCCTATTTTCTGCCCAGTAAACTCGCTTCTGCGAGCCTTTAACCGCACCTATGGTACCGCACCTACGGAAAACTCATCGCAGGTGGGAAAATAGCTTAAATTGCTGGGACCGCATCTATGAGCTTTGGGTCGCACCTGCGAGCCCGCTCATGCGGCTTGACTTCCGCACTTGCGCTCACAGACCTTCTTGACCAACAGCGCACCTGCGCCCTTCACTCCGCACGTACGATCCCGCACCTGCAGTTTCCCCACTGCAGGTGCGAAAATACCATAAACCAGAAGCTTCAGCCATTTGCCTAAGTCCAAATTTAATTCGTTAAGCATCTGAAACACACCTGAATCCCCCGGGACCTCAACCAAATATACCAACAAGTCCTAAAACACCATACAAACTTAGTCGAGCCCTCAAATCACATCAAACAAATGCTAAAAACACGAATCACCCTCCAATTCAAAATTAATGAACTTGAAACTTTAAATTTCTACAACCGATGCCGAAACCTGTCAAACCACGTCCGATTGGCCTCAAATTTTGCACATAAGTCATATTCAACATTACGGACCTACTCCAACTTCCAGAATCGGAATCCGACCCTGATATCAAAAAGTCCACAACCGGTCAAACTTTCCAAAAATTTAACTTTCGTCATTTCAAGCATAATTTAGCTAAGACCTCCAATTCACATTTCGGACATGCTCCTAAGTCCAAAATCACCCAACAGAGCTAACGGAACCGATAAAACTCTATTCCGGAGTCGTCTTCATACAGTTCCAACTACGGTCAAAAATCCTAAGACTTAAGCTTCCATTTTAGGGATTAAGTGTCCCAATTCACTCCAAAACCACAACAAAAACCTCCCGACAAGTCACATAAGCAGAGAAAGATACGGGAAAAGCAGTAAATATGGGATCAGGGCTAATATACTCAAAACGACCGGTCGGGTCATTACACTCAATCACAACGCATAAGTACTCGTCACCTCACATATACGTTGTACCCGCACATTAAGTCACATAGCAAATAGACAAATAAGTCTTACTCCCTCAAGTCAATGTTAACCGCGGCACTTACCTCGATTTGAAACCAACTCAAGATTTCAATAAACCTTTGCCTCGCGAATTGGTGTCTGAATGTCTCGAACCTAGTCATAAACAATTCAATATACTCAACATGAATTATAGAAATCAATTCTATATGAAAATACTAAAATTTTCAATTAAAATTCGGAATTTAACTCAAAAATTACTCGTGGAGCCCACGTCTCGAAACCCGACCAAAGTTACAAGATATGAATGTCCATTCAACCATGAGTTCAGCTATACAAATTTTACCAAATTCCGATATCAACTCGATCTTCAAATCCCCAAATCTTATTTTCAAATTTCTAGGCCCAAATCCTCGAATTTCGCCTCAAAAATACGTAATTTAGTCGGAAAAATCGATGATAATTCAATATTATTGACTAACAATGATCTAAAGTGACTTACCTCAAGTTTTCCCGTGAACTCTCGCTCAAATATTGCCTCAACCCGTGTTGGAAATGTCCAAAATGACAAAAATATCGGAACCCTCTGTTTTTGTAATCTGTCCAGTGCTTTCGCACCTGTGGACACTTAACCGCATCTGCAGTTCCGTTATTGCGGAGATTGTGGTCGCCTATACAGGCTGGATCACTTCTACGGACAAGAGTCCGCTTCTACGGACAAGAGTTCGCTTCTGCGGACTCGCTTCTGCGAAGAAGCGTCCGCTTCTGCGACGAGGCTGTCCATTCCCTTTTTTCGCTTCTGCGATGCGTGTGTCGCTTCTGCGATCGCGCTTCTGTGATGGCCAGTCCGCTTCTGCGGATTATCTGCTTCTGCGATCTCACACCTGTGGTTTAAAATTTGCAGGTGCGATTACACCAGAAGGCCAAAATTTCAGATTTTCCTTAAGTTCAAATTTTGATCTGTTAACCATCCGGAATCCACCTGAGACCCCCGGGACCTCAACCAAATACACCTACAAGTTCTAAAACATCATACGAACTTAGTCAAAATCATAAATCACATCTAAAATCACGAATCATGCCCCAATTCAAGTTTAAGGAACTTAAGAATTTTCAACTTCTGCATTCGATGTCGAAATCTATCAAATCAAGTCCGATTGACCTTAAATTTTGCACACAAGTCATAAATGACATAACGGACCTATAAAAATTTTCAGAACTGAATTCCGGCCTCGATATCAATAAAAGCCAATTTGTGATGAAGCTTTGGAATCTATAAGCTTTCAAACTTCCAATTTTTAACAAATGGCGATAACTCAAGTTAGGGACTTCCAAATTTGATTTCGGTCATACATCCAAGTCCTAAATCACGATACGAACCCACCGGGACCATCAGAACACTGATCCTAGTCCGTTTGCTAAAAATATTGACCGAAGTCAACTCAGTTAAGTTTTAAAGTTCTATTTCATATTTTAATTAATTTTTTATATATAAAAACTTTCCGCAAAATTATACGGACTGCGCACGCAAGTCGAGGAGTGATGAATAGTGTTTTTCTAGGTCTTAGAATACAGTAATGAATATTTAAATTAAAGATGATATTTTGGGTCATCACAATAAAAAAGACATGAATTCTGTGGATTAGCTTGTGGAGGATACAATTTTGCTCTCATCCTCTTTTTGATGGTTGAAGTCCTATGCTATAATTTTGTTGTGTAAGCATTTTATCCTTCTTTGTTACTTGGTAAAGAGACTTTTTAAATGTATTTTTAGTTTTACAGATACTTTATTTTCTGTTAGGTATGCATTAAGCTCTTCAAAAACATAACTTTGATGGATCAGTATATACTTCGTTCATATTAAATTATATGGGTAATCCAATTCTTCAGGCCAGTGAGGAAAAATGAAGAGGGGTATCGAGGGAGATAAACGTTTGTATATTTACTCTTTAGCTTTCTTTTTCTGTTTTGTTGAAGTTTGATTAATTAACTTTTGTCCAATTATGATTAATATCATATATTAATGATCTTTTTGGTAACTATACTCATTTGCTTCTAAATGACAATGAAGACTTTCATATTTGGGAGAAGTCATTCAATTTCCTTGAAGGACAGAGGTCACTTTATTGTTGACAACTATTTTTTTTTGTTTTTTAATTTTTAATTTTTTCAATTCGTACAATGGGAATCACAAGGTAAAATCTTAAAAAGATTTAGACCTTATTCAACTACGCTCGAATGTGGAGGATCTGAAGAAGATGGTACAGGAATTTTCATATTGACAAGAGTGTGCTAGAATTATTATTCGTCGAGATAGTAGAGAATTATCATTCTGCCATATCTTATATAATTTTACTACTTTAGTAGAATATGCTAAAATTAGTAGACGATCGAGTGGTATGTCAATAAGAGAAAAATAAACTCGAATTAAGGATTATTTGATTTATAGTCTAAAACTTACGGTGATATCTTGATTCCAACTTATTTATAATAAAGGCATAATAATAAGGTAATATAATATCCTAGGTATGAATATGGAGCACAGCTTACTATTGTGTTTCCCAAAATTATTTTGTTTGAATAGAGATTGAGGTACTGTTTGTGCAGTAGAAATATGAAAATAGCCATATGTCATTTCTTTATTAGCATTACTCATTAGTCAATACAAGTAAACAAATATTTTGGTCAATTTACGTAGATGGTCTATTGGAAACAGTCTATCTATCCTCGCAAGGTAGTGGTAAGGTCTGCGTATACACTACCCTCCCCAAACCTCACAGTGTGGATAATACTAAGTATGTTGTTATTGTTGTTGTACGTACACACTATTGGTGAAATGGGTGTAGTAGAATATCAGCTTATTCAAAAAAAAAAGAACTTTTTACATTTTCGTGCATCTAATAATTCAAACAAATGCTCTTGGAACATGTATACCATTAAAGATTTACTATTTTTGATATAAAATTTATAATAATTTACGATATAGAATCACGTGCGTTTTTAAAAACTAGAACTATAAGTGTGAACATTATCCTTCTATATTTGAACGGCCAAATTACCCTCTATGTAAATGTTAAATTACTTGCCATTAAAGGTTTTTTTTTTTTTGAACTACTATGTAGTTTCGTTGGATCAATAATACACAAAATGAAGTTGATGTTCAATTGTTCTTTATATATGTAATGCCTGGCTGTGAACAATGTAGTCAACACATCATGCTACTCTACCTAACTTCTAAAGAAAATATTATTCACGTGATTTTATAATTTTTGTACTTATTGATATTAGGCACAGAAATTAGTAAATAGAAAAGAGCAATTAAGGAAAGAGAAAAAATAAACAAAGGAGTAAACCTCCTCCTATATTTATAGCGGATTAGCGGCCTTAAATGCACCAAACAAAACTTTTACGAAAAGTGTGCTAAGCCGGATTCAAACTCACGCCACTAAGGTGGAAAGATAGTGCATTTCTAGTGGCATCTTCGGTCAATTTGTTAATGATGGTGCCACTAAAAATATTTGTACCATTTTTTATGTATATATATACTCAATTTCGTTTACTTTTACTCGTCGTGTTTTGAATTTTTACGCCCCTTAAGAAACAATAATTGACATGATAATTTTACCACAATAACCCTTTTAATTGATACTCGATAATTGAAACCAAACTCCCGTACATATTTATAATAGCCACTATGAAGTTTCAACTTCCAAGTACATTTAATTTTTATAGATAACAACATTTTACATATCCATCTGACCATCTCCTTAGTTTAAAAGCCTGAAATTTTTTTTTTGAGCCAAACCATTCAGAATCCTTCACCAAATTTTGGAACATCCTTAACTTTTGTCTTGGAATCTTCAATTGCTTCTACTCGATCTCCATCTCTCTTTTTTGAATCTTTAGCTTCAATATTCATGGAATCCTCAACTATTTTAAGTGAGTCTTCTACTTTGATATTTGTGGGAATTTCATCTGTTTCCTTTAAAAAAATTACTTTTTCGTCCATTTCTTAAAGGAGATGTGCACAGATATTTTGGACTAACTAAAGAGTTTAAAAAAAAATTGTAGAAAAAAATACTCCAGAATAAAAGTTTTGTGTTTAACGAAGGGAATAATGAAGAGTTCTCTGTGCTACAATTGACCATTAATTATTCAAGAAGTGTAATGAATTAAGGGTAAAACAGAAAAGAGAAAAACAAGTAAAAATAAGTATATTTTTAGTATACCTAACAAGTAAAAGTGAACGGAGGGAGTACATGTATACGTACTATTGCATAATTTCGGCCAAAACCTTGGGGTGGCAGTATCACCCCATCCCTTACACATAGACCCGCCGGCCCTGTGCTGGAGTACTTGAGGATCCCATATTCACACTGAGTTGCATGCATTTGTTTATCTTCTAAAGAAAAAATAATAATAATAATAATAATAATAATATGTGTAAGAAATAATAATTGCTAGCGGATAATAGACAAGCTTAGGAGGAAGTAATGAGAGTAATTTATCTTCAATTACCTAGCAAATTGAGTTAGAGTTTAATTCAATTCTATTGCAAATCAGATTGTACTAAATTCACTCGGAAATCTATACAGCTGTTTTTTATTACAACGTTGAATAGATACACGCTATTGATGTTTGGCAAGTGAATCCCTTGTGAAATTATTAAACAATAATTTAACAAAGACTCCAATAAATTATTTTGACTTGAATTTAATACAGTACTAGTTAAATCTGCTTGTTCGCCTAATTGTGAGGTTTTGGACCTAAATACTACATTAGGTCAAAGTTATTGTAAAGTTGTTGGCGAATTTGATGAAAAAGTGGAGAAAGCAAAGCCATTGAAGGAAAAGCAACAAGTTTTGCTATACCCTTACGTGGGGAAACCAAATACATATTTAAAAAAATTCTAATTATTTTATTTTTGGTCCTCAAACTAACTTAGTTGCTCTTTGTCATTTTAGGGAAGTAAAAACATATTTGTTTTACTGCAAAACGTTAACCATATTACATGCCATTAACTATTACAATGTGTTTCATTATATTTTCTTATGTAACTTTAAAATATAAGAAATTAATAAACTATGTCCCGAACCGCATCGGTAGTTAAATGCATTAACCCGGTTAAATCGATTATCGTTGAATTTTTTTATTTTTATTAATCGAAGACATCTTAAAAATTGAAGATATGTAAGATTGAATTTATATGTCTAGCAGCAAACAACAACGACCCAGTAAAATTCACTAGTGGGGTTTGGGAAGGTAGTATGTACGCAAACCTTATCCCTACCCCGAGGGAATAGAGAGGTTGTTTCCGAAAGACCCTCTGGCTCAAGAATACAAAAAGACAAAAAGAGACAATATTAGTATCACCCCATAAATCATAAAAAAAGTAACAACAACATGGGAACAAGAAGATAGATGCAAAGCAAAAGCGATAGCCAGTAGATAGATCTGGCACTATGAGAAACGAAAGAGTAGTAAGACACAATATTGCCACTCACGACAAAAACCCTACCAGACTAGCCTCACAAAGGTACGAAGAAAGTAAAGACTCAACTACCTCCTAGCCTACAACCCTAATCCTTGACCTCCACAAATTCATATCAAAGGTCATGTCCTCGGAGATCTGAAGCCTCGCCATGTCCTGCCTAATCACCTCTCCCCAATACTTCTTAGGCCGCCCTCTACCTCTTCTTATGCCCTCCATAATCAGCCGCTCACACCTTCTTACCGGAGCATCTAGGCTTCTCCTATGTACATGACCGAACCATCTGAGCCTCGCTTCCCATCTTGTCATCAATGGGCGCAACACCCACCTTCGCCCGAATATCATCATTCCTAATCTTGTTCATCCTAGTGTGACCCGCACATCCACCTCAACATCCTTATTTCTGTTACTTTCATCTTCTAGATATGCGAGTTCTTAACAGACTAACACTCAGCCACATTCAACAAGGCCGGTCTAACCACCGCTTTATAAAACTTACCTTTGAGTATCGGTGGCACTCTCTTGTCACACAGGGCTCCAGATGCTAACCTCCACTTCATCCACCCTACCCCAATACGGTGTGTGACATCCTCGTTGATCTCTCCTCCCCATGGATAACCGACCCAAGATACTTGAACCTGCCTATACTTGGGACGACCTGTGATCCAAGCCTCACATTCACGCCCACTTCCCTCAGCTCAGCGATGAACTTACACTCTAGATATTCCGTCTTCGTCCTGCTCAGCTTGAAACCCTCAGACTCAAGAGCATGTGTCTGTCACACCTCCTTTTTCCCGCATGGGGATAGGGGTTGGGGAGTTTTTCCAATTAAAGCGACATTATTCGAAATGGGATTATTTGTTTTAGTCAGAGTCGCCACTTGGAATAATCTATGGCGTCCCAAGTCACTGGTTTATTTTAAATCCCAAATCGAGGAAATTTGACTCTATTTTTGTGGTCTGTGAACACAGAAGACCGGGTAAGGAATTCTGTTAACCCAGAAGAAGGTGTGAGGCACTTCCGAGTTCCGTGGTTTTAGCACGGTCGCTCAACTATGAATGATTGGCCTAATTATCTGATTTAATGCATGCTTAAAACCTATTGTGCATTTTTAACTTTTAACTGCTTTTAATTATTTATGGAACTTATTTGAACAAGTCGCGATGTCGCGCACTCATTTGTTTTTGTACATATTGCGAATCGTGTCACGTGAAATGCACCCGCGATTTACAACATACTTATTTTTATTATTATTCGAAGTTGAAGTCAAGTCGCGTGAAACGCGCACTTGAGTTGGGATTTACATATCGTGACTATGCCACGGGAACCGTACCCATAGTCACGATGATTTATTAATCGCGCCTAAAGCAAGCTACGAATGTTTATGAGTCTATCTTCCTAAACTAATTTGACATTATTATTGTGAAGGCCATCGATTATGGAATTTATTTGTGGATGACATGTCTTAATTGCTAATGGATCACTTAGTACTTGATGACCAAAAGGCTCTTTCAATTCATCTTATAATCTATAGAATATGCCCCAAGTGATAGTAATATATTAATTAATTCAATCGTTCTTATCATTAAAAAGTAATTTCTAAAGCCCAATCATTTCATGTGAATGTCCAACTCATCTTTCAAGATATTAGTGTATGGCCCAATTAGGAAATAATTTATTTACCAATTAATCTTTGAGCTCATATTCTTAGCACTAACAATGATTCCAAAATAACGACACCGGTGAAGCAAAACTCACGTCTTAACACCAAAAGAATTAACCAAGGACTTCAAGGCATGCTAATTAACTAAAACTAAAAACGGTAAGCAATTAGACTAAAATATCCTTAAAAAATAACAAGTGAAACAGTAAACCAATTGTGAATCAATCTTTAAGCAAAATAGGAAAAAAAAAATATTCAAACTTATAGCAAACATAATATGAATTGGAATCCGAAAACTGGAGAATAAGAAATGAACCTTTCAATAGCTAAATATTCTTCGGTACAACATGAACAAAGCTCTGATGGACTTTTGTATGAACTAACCACAACCTGAAACGGTATTGAGAACCTCGAGGGAGCTTCTAACCTCGATTGAAACTCTTTTGTTTTAGTGTTTGGGTAAGTTTCAGCTGGTGGTTCATGGAGGAAGATGAGGTGTTAGGTGTTGGTTTTTTGCTGGAACTGTAGGCTGGATTTTCGAAAGAAAGACGAAGAAAGAATGACACAAGTAGAAATTCACTTATCCTAGAAGAAAAAAATAAATTTCTCTCAATTCCCTCCTCCCTCTTTTTTTCTCTCCTTTCTCTCCCCTTTTTTCCCCTCACATTTCTCTTCTATTTATAGAAAAAATTTCGGAATTTTCAGATTTTTTTATTTTTTAATTAAAAAGAATTTTCACATCCCATTTTTCTTATTTTTTTTAAAAAATAATTCCTTACTTTCTTTTACTTTTATTTTTTAATTTCTCACTTGTTTTTACTTTTAATATGTTTAAAATTCCACTTTTTTTACTTTTCTTTTTTTATTTCCCACTTATTTTACTTTTTTTTTTTAATTTTCACTTACTTTTACTTTTATTAAAAAAAAATCAGATACCCTTACTTTTATTTTTTAATTTCTCACTTGTTTTTACTTTTAATATGTTTAAAATTCCACTTTTTTTACTTTTCTTTTTTTATTTCCCACTTATTTTACTTTTTTTTTTTAATTTTCACTTACTTTTACTTTTATTAAAAAAAAATCAGATACCCTTACTTTTATTTTTTAATTCCAACTTTATTTTACTTTTAATTTTTTTAAATTTCCACATTCTTTTACTTTTATTATTTTGCTTTTCCACTTTCTTTTACTTTTTTTTATTAAACAATTTCCACCTACTTTTACTTTTACTTTTTAATTTTATATTTCTACTTTTCCTATTTCTTAATTCCCATCCGAAATTTAAAAAAAAAATAATTATTTTTTATTTTTTTCGTTTTTGTAATTCATTTTATTTAAAACTAAAGATAAAAATAAAAAATAAAAATAATACTAATAGTAATAATTGACCTTTTAAATTATTATTAATTTTTACGCTATATAAAAAAATATAACAAAGCTAAAAAAATATATATTAAATTTTTGAAAATATTTACATAGTAGAATGTGATAAAAATTCAAATATAGTAAAAAATTAGGTGCTCACAGCTGCTCCTCTTTGTTTAGAAACATGAAGAGTTTTCAAGCAAAGACTAGGTGAGCCATGTGACTAATTTTTTACCAAATCATTATTCAAAAGGAAAAGAAATAAAAGATAGGGTGCAACCGAGTCCTGGTTTTGGACAGCCTACATATCCTGGGTTATAGGGGAATCATGTCGCGTGTAGTTCAAGGATAATGGTGGAATGATGAGTTGAGGAGTCAAGTGAGGTTCCGTCGAGGCTCCGGTCCACTATCCTGCTATTATATCAAAATAAAAAAGAAACTAAACAATCCTATCAGTTATGAGTTACAAGATTCCTATCTATGAGTCTTCTAAAACTTGATCTTGAGTCTTAACTAGTTCTTCATGCACACTCTGATCTAAACCTTGATGCTCACTAGCTGTGGGTTCCAGTTCATTGTTCTATAGCTTCTTCTAATCAAAACGGGGCTCCAATGCTCGTTGCTTCAGTCATGTCTTGAGCATTCCACATCTTTTCAACTGCTTTTGCATTTTGGATTCACTTATTTTTTCTTTTCTTTTATTTTGAATTGAGACTTATTCTTTTGGTCATCTCGAACCCTGTGCCTCGAGGTAAAACCTACTCAGACACCAAAACAAATAAACGAACGAAAGTTTTTTGCCCCAGTTTGCACTGAAAAAATTTTGTGAGTTATTGTAACAAAATTCTAAACTACTTCTTTATTGAAAACAATAAAAGGTCGAGAGTGGTCTACCTGAAAAAGTCATTTTTTATGGTATTCCTTTATTGTCAAAAGTATGTCTCAACTAATGATTGGTGTACCTTATGTTGGGAAAATGTAGCTAGGGAAAGGGATACCCTATATTGACAAATATATCAGAGAGTGGTGTACCCTGCATTTAAGATCAAATCAACTAGGGAGTGAATATCCTATGTTGGAAAGGAGACTAGGGAGTGAAGACCCTATGTCTAAAATAAAATCAACTAGGGAGTGGAGACCCTATGTTGGAAAGGCGACTAAGGAGTGTAGACCCTATGTCTAAAATAACATCAACTAGGGAGTGGAGACCCTATGTTGGAAAGGCGACTAAGGAGTGTAGACCCTATGTCTAAAATAACATCAACTAGGGAGTGGAGACCCTATGTTGGAAAGGCGACTAAGGAGTGTAGACCCTATGTCTAAAATAACATCAACTAGGGAGTGGAGACCCTATGTTGGAAAGGCGACTAAGGAGTGTAGACCCTATGTCTAAAATAACATCAACTAGGGAGTGGAGACCCTATGTTGGAAAGGCGACTAAGGAGTGTAGACCCTATGTCTAAAATAACATCAACTAGGGAGTGGAGACCCTATGTTGGAAAAGAAGATTAGGGAGTGGAGATGTTATGTCTAAAATAAAAATCAACTAGGGAGCGGAGACCCTATGTTGGAAAGGAGACCAGGGAGTGGAGACCCTATGTTGGAAAGGCGACTAAGGAGTGTAGACCCTATGTCTAAAATAACATCAACTAGGGAGTGGAGACCCTATGTTGGAAAAGCGACTAGGGAGTGGAGATCCTATGTTGGAAAAGAGACTAGGGAGTGGAGACCCTATATCTAAAAATCATCAACTAGGGAGTGGAGACCCTATATTGGAAAAGTGACTAGGGAGTGGAGGCCCTATGTCTAAAATATCATCAACTAGCGAGTGGAGACCCTATGCTGGAAAATCATCAACTAGGGAGTGGAGACCCTATGTTAGAAAAGAGACTAGGGAGTGGAGACCCTATGTTAGAAAAGAGACTAGGGAGTGGAGACCCTATGTCTAAATATATCAACTAGGGAGTGGAGACCTTATGTTGGAAAATCATTAACTAGGGAGTGGAGACTCTATATTGGAAAAACGACTAGGGAGTGGAGACCTGTGTCTAAAAATCATCAACTAGGGAGTGGAGACCCTATGTTCGAAAAGTGACTAGGGAGTGGAGACCCTATGTTTGAAAAGTGACTAGGAAGTGGAGACCTTATGTCTAAAATAACTTCAACTAGGGAGTGGAGACCCTATGTTGGAAAATCATCAACTAGGGAGTGAAGACCTTATGTTGGAAAAGAGACTAGGGAGTGAAGACCCTATGTCTAAATATATCAACTAGGGAGTGGAGACACTATGTTAGAAAATAATCAACTAGGGAGTGGAGACCCTATGTTGGAAAAACGACTAGGGAGTGGAGGCCCTATGTCTAAAAATCATCAACTAGGGAGTGGAGACCCTATGTTGGAAAAGTGACTAAAGAGTGGAGACCCTATGTCTAAAATAACTTCAACTAGGGAGTGGAGACCCTATGTCTAAAATAACTTCAACTAGGGAGTGGAGACCCTATGTTGGAAAAGAGATTATAGAGTGGGGACTCTATATCTAAAATAAAATCAACTAGGGAGTGGAGACCCTATGTTAGAAAAACGCAGCTAGGGATTGGAGACCCTATACTAGCATGATTTTGAACTTTTTCTTCTTTTTTCTTTCTTTTCATCATTTTTATTTTATTTCAGAGAATGAGTAAATGCGAGAAATATTTTTTTGGAGGAGACTTCCCTTTTGGAGTGGTTGCTGCAAAACTGTTTCTAGCCTTTGCTCAATTTCGTTTTGGTTGCACCTGCTTCTTGCAAGGTTGCTTTTGGATTGTACTTGTTCCCTATTTTTTCAAACAAAGAACAATTTGTCAGTTTGAAACGGTGGTTGGTTTTGCGGCCTTGAGTGTTTCAGTCACTTGATCTTGGCCGGCTTATTTGATGGTACTTTCAACTGCAACTGGTTGTTCCCTGAACACCGATTTCATTTCTGGCCCCGGAGAACCCTTGGCTTTTCCAAAACTTTACCATGACGGCTAGTCGCGTGGGACTTAACCTTTTTCAGCTTCATTTTGCCTTTGTATGCTTTTCACTTCTTTCCTCTAAATTTAACTTCAGAGCATTGGGGAACCTTTGGCTTTTCAAACTTTGCCAAGACGGTTAGTCACATGGGACTTAACCTTTTCAACTTTATTTTGCCTTTGTAGGCACTTCAATATGATTTCCTCCTTCTAAGAGACTTTGATTTTGGAGCATTGGCCGCCATAGCTAGTCGGGGTTGACTTGATACCCCTGCCGAGATTGGGTGCCTTTTCTTTTGCATACCGGCTTGTATCAAGTGAGAACCCTATAAATCAGTCCTGCCTTTCCTTCTTTGTCTTAGTTTCGGAACAGAGTTAAACCGAAAAGGATTCAAAGAAAAGCAAACAATGGAATAGACAAATGAATTTAGACAAGAGGTATCCCTATCGAGGAAAAGAAATAAGGACTTACCTGGAGTGTATACGGACTTCAATGAACATGACATGCCTCTTGGACTAGATGCCCAATCTGTGTAAACCATCCAACTCTCAGCAATTCATCACAACTCTTGCCTTGAGACTGAGAAACTTTGCCCAGGACTGTATCGATGCTAGTGACTGTGAGGATCCTCTTTTCGATCAGTGGCACCCTTTGCGGGTTTTCACCAGCTGGCCTCTCTCATTTCTCTTCTCACCATCGCCTTATAGTGCTCTTTATGAGTTTTCACTAACAAGACTCTCTCATTTTCGAATTGTTCTGCTTACCATCGCCTTATGGTGCCCGTGAGGTTTTCACTCATAAGACTTTCTCATTTTATTTCTCTCATTTTGTTGTATCAGATCCGAGTAACTGTATCCTCCCATTTTGAACCACTTTGCTGATTGATCGGAAGGACTTGAAAAGGATTTGGGTAAAAAGAATTTGGATTGAATTATAACTTTGGAACCTTTGAGACAAAACCATCGCCAAACCATTATAACATCTGCCACAGTTTCACTTTTGGGGGAATTTGGGTTTTTGTTTCGGTGTGACTGAACCCCAAAAAGAGGCTGCCTACGTATCCTTTCGGAATCAAGTCGAACGTAGTTCAAGAAACTTTTTTTTTTGATTTCTTTCGTTTTTCTTTTCTTTCTGTTTTGTTTTGTTTTCTTTTCACTTTCCCTTTTTTTTTTCTTTTTTTTTTCATTTTTCATTTTTTTTCCTTTTTTTTAATAACACTTTCAGGTTCCAAAGAGGGTAATCAAAGAAGAGTAACCGGCTTAAAAGGTTTACAAAATGGTTAATGGTGTTTGGGTAGCAAGAATGAAAGCCTTCGTCATCCCAACCGGAGAACATTAATATTTTATGGAGGATCAAACATAGTACCTTTTGACTGCACATGCATTGACAGTTGTTTCAGGGACATTTCCTTCGATGTTTCTTAGGAGTAACAAACTCTTTTTGTAGTACATCTCGTTATAATGTATGGGCCATTCCAATCCGGAGCCAATTATCTTTAGCTGTACCGATTCTTTATTTTATTTCCTTAAACCTATCTTGATTGTATTCTGATTCTTGATTCATTATTTCAGAGTCTGACAATGTTTTAGGATTTGAGCATAAAGTCCACAAGCATGTCATGTTATTGAAATCTGCATTTAACAGAACTGAAGAAAGAATAAGAGAAGAGACAAAATTAAGAAAAGAGACATTCCTGGACAATGAAATATTAATTTCATTTGATTTTTTTTTTCGAATTTTTGTTTTTTGAATTTTAAAAATAGAAATGTTTACATCGGAAAGTAAGACAATAAAGTAAAACATCCGGACCACACCCTGAGATAATCAAGACGCAGAAAGGATAGCAAGACTGGCTACCGAGACTCCCGTCTGATGGGGAACATTCAAGCTTGGCGACCGTTTTTTGGCTTTTCTTCTGTCTTGGCAATGGCTCCAATGGACTTCAGTGCCGGATCAAATTCCTTATCTTCACAAATCATTCCGACTACTGGCCGATTATTGTGAGCAGGCAAAGGATTGTTCATCACATTAGGAGCCTTTTCGTCCCGAAGAACGATTCTTTCAGTTTCAATCAAGCCTTCAACTGCCCTTTTGAGAGTCCAACAGTCCTCTGTACCGTGTCTCACTGCTCCAGAGTGGTATTCACATATAGCATCATCTCGGTGCGAGGGGGACTCGGGGTTCGGCCGGTTCGGGGCCACTGGCTGCAGCAGACCTAGCCTGGTTAGCTTTTGGAACAACCTTGAATACGATTCACCAATAAAGGTGAACTGATTCTTTCTGAAAGCCTCTCTTGGGCGAGGATTGTACTGGGGGACATTTGGTTGAGGATTATATGGAGCTTGGTAATGATGGGCATTTCTGGGAGGTGGAGCTCAGTTTTGTGTATAATGATACGACCGCGTGTAAGGTTGCGCGTTCATCACTGCATAGGGAGGAGGTGCCACGGCATAAGCAGTATCTTGAAGGGGATAATAGTGTAGTGAGACCTTAGGAAGCACATATGATTGGCTGAATGACCTGCGGACTCCCCTCGAGCTCGAAGCCATCATGGCTCCCTCTTCTCTCTCATTTCTGTAATCAAACCCTCTGAACCATTCTGAGCAGTCTGTGATGTGGCCTTAAAAGCACCACGACTCAAGATTCGACCTGTTTTTAAACCGTTTTCAATCATTTTCCCAATTTTGATAGCCTCATCAAACAACTTACCCATAGCGGACATCATGATCTGGAAGTAATCCGCCTCTTGGGCCTTTAGGAAAACCGTAGCCATTTATGCTTTGTCCATTTGAGGCTTTACCCTGGCGGCTTGCTCGCACTATTTGACAGCATATTCATAAAAATATTTCGCAGTTTTCTGGGCACAGAGTTCGGTTTTTGGATTTTTCACTCTTGCTTTTTTTTTTGTCACTCTTTTCTTTTCTTTTTTCTCCTTTTTTTTCTTTTCATTCACTTTATTTGGTGTCAATGATCAAATCCGATGGGGATTGCCTACATATCATGACGTCGCATAAATCAGATCTTGCTTAATTCGGAAAGATTAGGAATAAAGTAAATAAACTCACTCTTTTTTTCAGGATTTTGAATTTTTTTTTAATTTTCGAAAGAAAGACTTATAAAGAAGAAAGAAAATATTTTTTGATTTCGATTTGTTTGTATTTATTTTTGTTGAAAAGAAAGAAAATAGTTTTTTTTTGGAACTTTTTGGGAGAAAGACTTCTAAAAAAAAGGTAGAAAATATTTTTGGATTTTGATTTGATTTGTTTCTTTTTTTTTTTCAAATGAAAGACTTCTATAAAGAAAGAAATATTTTTTTTTTGGTTTTAAATTATTTTTTATATTTAGAATTTTCTACGGAAAGACTTCTAAAGAATGAATTAAAGAATTATTTTATGGATTTTTATTTTTTTAATTTTCAAAAGAAAAACTTCTATAAAAGAACGAAAATATTTTTGGATTTTATGTGTCAAAGAAAGACAGGAATTAAAGGAAAATATTTTTGAATTTTATTTTATCGAATGAAAGAATTTGGAAAAGAAAAAAAATATTTTTGGATTTTGTTTTCTAAGGAAATAATTCTAAAGAGTTAATTAAGGAAAGGAAAAATATTTTTGAATTTTTTGAAAATTGGGGCCGGAACCAATGGGGTTTGCCTACATATCTCACATCTGGTGAGAATTAGACCCGCGTAGTTCGGTAGGTTTTGGCACAATAGGAAAACACGACTTATTTTGAAAATGACTTTCTTTTTTCAAAATTTCGACACAGTTTTAGTACTTTTCAAATACCTGAATTTTCAAAATCGGGTAATTTTTTTCTCTCCTACCTCACTCTTTGTTTTTTCTTGATTCTCTTTTCCTATTCTAGAAGCCTGTCAACATACAATCCGAAACAAACATATGCACAAGTAGCACGTAAAATGCATCAGGATGGTCCTTTATATTAGGTACACCTGTCCTAGACGGACCCAACCCCTGTGTTGAGTCCCCAAAGTCAAATGCACGTGATACAAATAAACGTTCCTACTAGGGATCCGACATGAGGCTATGTTATTCTAGGTTTAGATCCTGAGTGTGTCGTTCTAGACCTGGCTTACCCGAGCGGACAACTCGAGCC
>AWOL01S0070524.1:19977-36880 GCA_000715115.1 Nicotiana otophora | reverse complement strand
AATCACTCTTGCCACTCGGGCATACCTCACAATCACTCTTGCCTCCCAGTCACTCGGTACTCGCACTCAGTAGGTACATGTGCTCACTGGGGGTGTGTACAAACTCCGGAGAGACTCCTTCAGCCCAAGCACTATAATCTGCACGGACAACTTACGTGCGATAATAATAAAGTATGCTGCAGGCGGGCAACCCCGATCCACATTCATCCTCACAAATCAGGCCCTCGGCCTCACTCAGGCATAAATATGTTGCAGGCGGGCAGCCCCGATCCACACTCATCCTCACAAATCAGGCCCTCGGCCTCACTCAGGCATAAATATGTTGCAGGCGGGCAGCCCCGATCCACACTCATCCTCACAAATCAGGCCCTCGGCCTCACTCAGGCATAAATATGTTGCAGGCGGGCAGCCCCGATCCACACTCATCCTCACAAATCAGGCCCTCGGCCTCACTCAGGCATAAATATGTTGCAGGCGGGCAGCCCCGATCCACACTCATCCTCACAAATCAGGCCCTCGGCCTCACTCAGGCATAAATATGTTGCAGGCGGGCAGCCCCGATCCACACTCATCCTCACAAATCAGGCCCTCGGCCTCACTCAGGCATAAATATGTTGCAGGCGGGCAGCCCCGATCCACACTCATCCTCACAAATCAGGCCCTCGGCCTCACTCAGGCATAAATATGTTGCAGGCGGGCAGCCCCGATCCACACTCATCCTCACAAATCAGGCCCTCGGCCTCACTCAGGCATAAATATGTTGCAGGCGGGCAGCCCCGATCCACACTCATCCTCACAAATCAGGCCCTCGGCCTCACTCAGGCATAAATATGTTGCAGGCGGGCAGCCCCGATCCACACTCATCCTCACAAATCAGGCCCTCGGCCTCACTCAGGCATAAATATGTTGCAGGCGGGCAGCCCCGATCCACACTCATCCTCACAAATCAGGCCCTCGGCCTCACTCAGGCATAAATATGTTGCAGGCGGGCAGCCCCGATCCACACTCATCCTCACAAATCAGGCCCTCGGCCTCACTCAGGCATAAATATGTTGCAGGCGGGCAGCCCCGATCCACACTCATCCTCACAAATCAGGCCCTCGGCCTCACTCAGGCATAAATATGTTGCAGGCGGGCAGCCCCGATCCACACTCATCCTCACAAATCAGGCCCTCGGCCTCACTCAGGCATAAATATGTTGCAGGCGGGCAGCCCCGATCCACACTCATCCTCACAAATCAGGCCACTCGGGCATTTCAATAAAACAAGGCATTCGGCCCAAAACATTTATATGCATCAAAATAGAGTCATAAAACTGAGTTATGTAGTAAACAAGTATAAACATGACTGAGTATAGATTTTCAATCGAAAATAGTGAGATGATGGTAAGAAATAGCCCCTAAGGGTCCAAACTGCATTGGCGCAAGGCCCAAACATGGCATTCAGTCCAATTTACAGAAAATCTTTCTAAAACATATAAGTATCAATGGTTTCAACAAAGTATGCAACTTTACAGTTGCTACGGGACGGACCAAGTCATAAATCCCCAACAGTGCACGCCCACATGCCCATTATCTAGCATGTGTGTCACTAAAAATAGTAGAATGATACAAAATCTGGGGTTTCATACCCTCAAGACTAGATTTACAATCGTTACTTACCTCAGACCGGTCAAATCTCCAAATATTTTTCCGGATACGCTCCTAAGTTCAAAATTACCATACAGAGCTATTGGAATAATCAAAATTCAAATTCAAAGTCGTTTAAACATAGGTCCATATCCGCATCTGTGAAGACACGCGCACCTGCGTTTCCACTCGACACACCTGCGCGTCCGCACCTGTGCCCTTTTCTCCGCTTCTGTGGGCCTCCTCATCGAGCTCTTATCTCGCATCTGCGATGCCTTTGTCGCTTTTGCAGCAATTGCACCTGTGCAAAACAATCGCAGGTGCGATCATACCAGAACCAACAGCCTTCAGCAATGCAACATGAAGTGAAAATGATCTGAACCTCGTCCAAAACTCATCCGAGCCACTCGGGACCCCGTTCGAATATACCAATAAGTCCAGTAACATAACACGGACCTACTCAATGCCTCAAATCACACGTAACAACATTGAAACGATGAATCGCACCTCAAATCAAAATTTATGAACTTTGAACTTTCAAATTCAATAACTCGTGCCGAAACATAGAAAATTAATCCGGAATGACTTAAAATTTTGCGCACAATTCCTAAATAACATAACGAAGCTATTCTAATTTCCAGAATCGTATTCCGATATCAAAAAGTCCACTCCCAATCAAACTTTCCAAAAATCTAATTTTTGCCATTTCAAGCCAGATTCAACTACGGACCTCCAAATCATAATCCGGACGCACTCCTAAGTTTGAAATCACCCAACGGAGCTAATGGAACAATCAAAACTCTCTTTTGGGTTCAAATTCACAAAAGTTCAAACTTGGTCAACTCTCAAAATTTAAAGCTTCAACAATGAAATCTATTCTTCTAATTCAATTCCACATACCCTGAAAATCAAAACCGATGATTCACATAAGTCATAATGCATCATACGAAGCTACTCATACCGGTAAACTGCCGAGCGAAGTGCAAATGCTCAAAATGATCGGTCGGATCGTTAGAAAACAAAGCATAAATTAAACTAACATAACTAAAACCGAGTAGAAAGTCACCCAGACAATCTCCTCACCCCACACTTAAAATTGTTCATTGTACCCAATGCACGACATAAATAATGAGAGGGTTAAAGAAACTCCCTGGTAGTCCAAAGGCCGAAGCACTAGCAGCCCATGGTATACTTAGACTTCTCCCGGGGTATTTTACTTTGTGCGGGCACCCGACACTTAGTTATAACCATCTGGCTTGCTGTTGCATCCTTCCAATGACTTTGCATTCCATGCTCCTACAAAATAAAAACGACACTACAGAAAGAGTACAGTGAAAAAAATAATTAAAAAATTAAAAATAAAATAAAGAAGTAAAGTTGGGTTGCCTCCCAACAAGTGCTTGATTTAACGTCGTGGCACGACGCGAATCACTTTCTGCCTCCATCTCGAGCTTATGAATTGAACTCTAAGTTTTGATTCAAGCTTATGGTTATGCTCCAAGGGAGGTATAAATTCTTGTGAGCCAAAAATTAAATAAATTCTCATGCACATTTTTGCTCTCGATCGAGGGGTGTCACCTTGCCTAGACGACCTTGAAAATTTCAAAATATAAGGGTCATCTACCTCTTCTCTTGACTCATTTTTATGCTCATACGGATCAACTCTCATTTCACCATCCATCCGAACATAATGTAGAGAAGTATTTGGAATGAAGTCCAATGTGCTCCAATACATGAACTTCAAGATTTTTGACCTCCTCAACACCAATCATACTAGAGTAAACTAAATTTGTATCTTCAATGTCCTTGGCTGACTCTAGTATTACTTCTTCCAGTTAGATAGATTTTTGATGTTCTACTCTGACCTCCTCCATTAGCACCTCAATTTCAGTATCTAATTTATGCTCTTCTTTCCTACTATCCCCAATATTGGCCTGTTGAGCATTAAATGCTTCAACCAATTGACTCATTTGTGCCTCCGGGTTGCGAATAGTAGCATCTTGCTTTTGCATCTATAACTGTGTCTCATTATTTTATTCTATAAAGAATTGATCACCTCCAAAGCACACCTCAAAAGAGATATGTAACGGTCATATGCAATAATAGAAACCCAACTAAGAGTCGGGGTCGAATCCGCATGGAGCTAGGATGGGAGTTAGGAGTATATATATCAATTTGCGCAATTGGATTATCTAGATTGCACTTCCACAACAATGATTTGATTTCTTTTTCTAATATTACTCTAATGATTGCAAAATAAAGAAAGAAGACTAGAGATACTTATTTTTAAGGTTTATCCAAATGGATAAAAGGCCTAGTGTTGTGACCATGAGCTAGGTGTTTGCCTAATGGGATAAAGACTTTAAGGCTTCGACCTCCATCTTTTATGTAGAGTCAGAGGATGCTCAGGGTTTTCTGGATAAGTGTTAACGGATGCTTCGGACCGCGGGTATTCTAGAGAACAGTGGGGTCTGATTCACTACTTTTCAGCTTTCTGGGGCTGCCTTTAGATGGTGGGAGGCTTACGAAAGGTGTAGGCTGGTCGGTACAGCACTCCTTACCTGGCAGCAGTTCTCCGGTCTATTCTTGGGGAAGTTCGTGCCTCAGTCCCGCGAAGAGGAGCTGCGTATGCAGTTTGAGCAGCTTCGTCAGGGTGATATGTCCATGACACAATATGAGATGAGATTTTCAGAATTGGCCCGTCATGCTATCTGGTTGATTCCCACAAATAGGGAAAGGATCAGGAGGTTCATAGATGGCCTCACTTTTCAGCTGTGATTGCTCATGACTAGAGAGAGAGAGTGTTTGGTGCTACTTTCGATGAGGTGGTCGACATTGCTCGTCAGATTGAGATGGTTCACAGTTAGGAACGGGTTGAGAGGGAGGCTAAGAGGCCTCGTGGTTCAGGTGATTTCAGTAGTGTTCCTTCAGGGAGTCAGTTTTACCGCGGTATGGGTCGTTCTTACAGAAATGCTCAGACGGGTCATCCAACTCATTGTGGTGCATCAGCTAGCCAGGGTTCTTACAGTGCTCACTTAGGCCAGTCTTTATTCAGTGAACTACCAGTGCAGAGTTCTCATCATGCCTCATTTGCTCAAGCTTCTACAGGTAATTCTTCCAGTTATCAGGAACAACAGTTCCGTCAGAGGAGGGATTGTTTCGAGTGCGGAGAATTGGGTCATTTCAAGAGAGATTGTCCTAGGTTGTTGAGTGGGGCTCTGCAAAAGAGTTCTCAACTAACGGCACCAGCACCAGCAGTTACATCACCCGCCCAGCCAACTCGGGGTGGGGGTCAGGTAGCTAGGGGTCGCCCAAGAGGGGGAGGCCGGTCAAGTGGCGGTCAGGCCCCATTCTATGCTTTTCCTGCCAGACCAGATGTTGTTGCCTCAGATGCAGTGATCACAGGTATTGTTTCAGTGTGCCACAGGGAGGCTTCTATATTATTTGACCCTAGTTCCACTTATTCATATGTATCATTGTACTTTGCTCATTATCTGGATATGCCCTGTGAGTCCTTAGTTTCACCTATTTGTGTATCTACACCGGTGTGTGATATTATTATTGTGGATCATGTGTATCGGTCGTGTGTGGTAACTATTGGGGAACTAGAGACTAGAGTTGATCTCTTATTACTCGGTATGGTTGATTTCGATATAATCCTAGGTATGGATTGGTTGTCTCCATGTCATGCTATTGTGGACTGTCACGCAAAAATTGTGACGTTGACGATGCCGGGGTTGCCAATAGTTGAATGGAGGGGTTCTTTAGATTTTGTTCCTAGCAGGGTAATTTCTTATTTGAAGTCCCAACATATGGTTGGAAAGGGATGCTTGTCATATTTGGCCTTTGTGAGAGATGTTGATGCTAATACTCCTATTATTAATTCAGTACTGGTCGTGCGAGACTTTACGGATGTATTTCCTACAGTCCTGTCAGGTATGCCACCCGAGAGGGATATTGATTTCGGTACTGACTTGGTGTAGGGCACTCAACCCATTTATATTCCTCCGTATCATATGGCACCATCTGAGTTAAAAGAATTGAAAGAGAAACTTCAGGAACTCCTTGAAAAGGGGTTTATTAGGCCTAGTGTGTCATCTTGGGGTGCACCAGTTCTGCTTGTGAAAAAGAAAGATGGTACTATACGGATGTGCATTGATTATAGGCAGTTGAACAAAGTGACAATCAAGAATAAATATCCTTTGCCACATATTGATGACTTATTTGACCAGCTTCAGGGAGCGATGGTGTTCTCCAAAATTGATTTGAGATCTGGGTATCACCAGTTGAAAATTCGGGATTTGGATATTCTAAAGACGACATTCAGAACTTGTTATGGCCACTACAAATTTCTTGTGATGTCTTTTGGGCTAACCAATGCCCTAGCAACATTTATGCATTTGATGAATAGTGTGTTCCAGCCATATCTTGATTTATTTGTAGTAATATTTATTGATTATATTCAAGTGTACTCACGTAACTAGGAGGACCAAGCATACCACTTGGGTATTGTATTACAGAGGCTGAGAGAAGAGAGACTTTATGCCAAATTCTCTAAGTGTGAGTTCTGGCTTATTTCGGTGGCATTCTTAGGACATAGAGTGTCCAGTGAAGGATTTAAGGTGAATCCGAAGAAAATAGAGGCAGTTCAGAGTTGGCCCAGACCATCTTTAGTTATTGAGATTCGGAGTTTTCTCGGCTTGGCCGGTTATTATCGTCGTTTTGTGGAGGGATTCTCGTCTATTGCATCGCCTATGAATAAATTGACCCAGAAAGGTGCTCCGCTTAGGTGGACGGATGAGTGCGTAGAGTGCTTTCAGAAGCTCAAAATAGCTTTGACTACAGCTCCAGTATTGGTGTTGCCTATAGGTTTAGAGTCTTATACTTTGTATTGTGATGCATCGCGTATTGGTCTCGGCGTAATGCTGATGCAAGAAGGTAGGATGATTGCCTATGCGTCCAGACAGTTAAAGGTACATGAGAAGAATTATCCAGTCCACAGTCTTGAGTTAGCAGCTATTGTTCATGCCTTAAAAATTTGGCGGCATTACTTGTACGGTGTTCAGTATGAGGTATATACCGACCATCGGAGTCTACAACATCTGTTTAAACAGAAGGATCTGAATTTGTGGCAGCGTAGGTGGATAGTGTTGCTTAAGGATTATGACATTATCTATCATCCCGGAAAGGCCAATGTGGTGGCCGATGCCTTGAGTCATAAGGCGGAGAGTTTGGGAAGCTTAGCATACTTACCGGTAGCAGAGAGCCCTTTAGCCTTAGATGTTCATGCCTTGGCCAACCAGCTTGTTAGATTGGATGTTTCCGAGCTGAATCGAGTTTTGGCCCGTGTGGTTTCTCGGTCTTCTTTATATGATCGCGTCAGAGAGCGCTAGTATGATAGTCCACATCTGCTTATCCTTAAGGACACGGTTCAGCACGGTGATGCCAAGGAAGTCACTATTGGAGATGACTGTGTATTACAGATGCAAGGCAGGCTATGTGTGCCTAATGTAGATGGTTTGCGTGAGTTGATTCTCCAGGAAGCTCACAACTTGCGGTACTCCATTCATCCACGTGCCGCAAATATGTATCAGGATTTGAGGCAGCACTATTGGTGGAGGCGGATGAAGAAATATATAGTTGGGTTTGCAGCTCGGTGTCTAAATTGTCAACAGGTAAAGTATGAACATCAGAGGCCGGGAGGATTGCTTCAGAGACTTGAAATTCTGGAGTGAAAATAGGAGCGTATTACCATGGATTGCGTAGTTGGGCTCCCACGGACCTTGAGAAAATTTAATGCTATTTGGGTGATTGTAAATCGGTTGACCAAGTCCGCACATTTTATCCCAGTTGGTACTAATTATACTTCGGAGCGGTTAGCTGGGATTTATATTCGCGAGATTGTTCGATTACACGGTGTGCCGGTGTCCATCATTTCAGATCGGGGCATGCAGTTTACATCACAGTTTTGGAGAGCAGTACAACGAGAATTGGGCACACAGGTTTAGTTGAGTACAACATTTCACCCTCAGATGCACGGACAGTCCGAGCGCACTATTCAGATATTGGAGGATATGCTACGCGCTTGTGTCATTGATTTTGGGGTTCTTGGGATCAATTTATGCCACTTGCGGAGTTTGCTTACAATAATAGCTACCAGTCACGAATTCAAATAGCTACGTATGAAGCTTTATATGGGAGATGGTGTCGGTCTCTGGTGGGTTGGTTTGAGCCGGGTGAGGTTAGAATATTGGGTACTAACTTGGTTCGGGATGCTTTAGAGAAGGTCAAAGTGATTCAGGAACGGCTTCGCACAACGCACTCTAGACAGAGGAGTTATGTCGACAGGAAGGTCCGTGATGTTGCTTATATGGCTGGGGAGAAGGTTCTGCTCAAGATTTTACCAATGAAGGGTGTGTTGAGGTTCGGGAAGAAGGGCAAGTTGAGCCCTCGGTATATTGGTCTGTTCGAGATACTTAAGAAAATTAGAGAGGTGACTTATGAACTTTCTTTGCTACCTAGTCTATCAGGTGATCATCCAATGTTCCATGTATCCATGCTCCGAAAGTATGTCGGGGATCCGTCTCATATTTTGGATTTCAATACAGTACAACTGAACGGTAATTTGACTTATGATGTAGAGCTGGTGGCTATTTTAGACCGTCAGGTTTGAAAACTGAGGTCAAAGAACATAGCATCAGTGAAGGTGTAATGGAGAGGTCAGCCAGTCGGAGAAGCTACTTGGGATATTGAGCAGGAGATGCGGAGCAAATATCCACACGTATTTGAGACTCCAGGTATTATTCTCAACCCGTTCGAGGATGAACGTTTGTTTAAAAGGGGGAGAACGTAATGATCCGGCCGTTCTTTTTGAGTATTATAACCCCATTCCCCCATTTACTGCTCAATTTATGCTTTATAGTTATTTTATGACTTACCGGATTAGTTGGTTTGCGTCCGAAAGGAATTCGGAGTGAAATGAGACACTTAGTCTCATAATTGAAAATTTAAGTTAGAAAAGTTGACCGGATATGGACCTATGTCTAAACGAACTTGAATTTGAATTTTGATGATTCCAATAGCTTCGTATGGTGATTTTGGGCTTAGAAGCGTATCCAGAAAATTATTTGGAGGTCCGTGGTGGAATTAGGCTTGAAATGCCGAAAGTTTAATTTTTGGGAAGTTTGACTTGGGGGTTGACTTTTTGATATCGGGGTTGGAATCTGATTCCGAAAATTTGAATACCTCTGTTATGTCATTTATGACTTGTGTGAAAAATTTGAGGTCAATCGGATATGATTTGATAGGTTCCGGAGTCATTTGTAGAAATTAGAAATTTCAAAGTTCATTAGGCTTGAATTGGGGTGTAATTCATGGTTTTAGCGTTATTTGAGGTGATTTGAGGGTTCGACTAAGTTCGTATGATGTTTTAGGACTTGTTGATATATTTAGTTGAGGTCCCAAGGGGCTCAGATGAGTTTTGGATGATTAACGGATCAAAGTTTTGGACTTCAACAGCTGCTGGAATTTTCTGATATCTGATGTTGTTTTCCTTCTACGCGATCGTGTGAATGCGTCTGCGATCGCGCAGGCTTAGTTGGTCAGTGGGGGTTTTCATCTACGCGATCGTGTGGGGATATCTGCAATTGCGTAGGGTTAATTTGAGGTAGTGAATTTTGTGCTTCGCGATCGCGTGAAGCGGGACGGAAGAAGGTCTCTTTCACGTAGAGGAAATGGGGCAGAAATGGAAATCATGCATTTGTGCTTCGCGATCATGTGGTTAGGTCCGCGATCGTGTAGGTCAGTGATGTTGTGCATCGCGATCGCATGGGAAAGTCTGCGATCGCGTAGAGTTAAATCTAGGCGATGAAAAATTATTCTTCGCGATCGCGTAGAGCAAATGTTTGGGCAGAGAGTTTAAGTTCTGAAAATGGGGCTTCGTCCCATTTTCAGCTTTTGTCGGATTGGAGCTCGAGAAGAGGTGATTTTCGGGAGTTTTCAAGAAAAATAACGGGGTAAGTGTTCTTAACTTAATATTGGTTAAATTACCCGAATCCATGGTTGTTTCATTTAATTGGTGAATTAAGTTGGAAAAGTTTGAAAATCCTCTTGGTTTAATTTGGAGATTTGAGGGTCGAGTTAATGTCAGATTTGAGTAAAATTTGTATGATTGGACTCGTGGTTGAATGGGCGTTCATATTTTCTGACTTTTGTCAGGTTCCGAGATGTTGGCCCTACGGGCAAATTTTGAGCTAGATTTTGATTTTTATGGAACATTATCATTTTCTTATGGAATTAATTCCAATGAGTTTTATTGACTAAAACGAATCATTTATGGCTAGATTCGAGGTATTTGGAGGCCAATTCACAAGGAAAGGACATTGCAGAATAAGAATTTCACGGCTTGAGGTAAGTAACAGTTTTAAATCTGGTCCCGAGGGTATGAAACCCCGGAATTTTCTGTCATGTGAATATTTTGGAGGTGGCGCACCTGCTAGGTGACGGGCATGTGTGCGTGCACCGAGGGGATTATGACTTGGTCTGTCCCGTGGAAACTGTATAGTTGAATAATTTATTGTTAGCTATATTCTCTCTATGTGTTGAAAAAATTTGACTGTAAATCATGTTAAAAATCATGCTTAGGCTATGTTATAGTACTGTTGGGACCTGCAGAGGTCGCGTACTTGTTGAATTATTCGAGTGGGGTTGAGAATTTTTTAAATTGATCAATTATGGGTATTAGAATACATTTTGATTGGGTTTCACACTATTTGAATAGTTTTGGATAGGCAGGCTTTGGTTTGAGGTGTTAGAGAGGCTTTGGAGCCGGTTATTAAACTTCGGAGCGAGTCAAGTCTCCTGTCTAACCTTGTGAGGGAGAAACTACCCCCTACGTGATATTTATTGTTATGTGCAACTAGTTGTGGGTGCTACGTACGCACGAGATGACGAGAGTCTGTACGTAGCTAAAGCATGTTTATGTCCGGGTAGACATAGTATCTTATCATGTAATGTTTGAATTACTTGAACTCACTATGCTGGCTTACTTAATTGAAGTTACAACTGAAATCAATTTAGAAATAAAAATATGAACACTAGGCCGAGCCTTAACACTTTGAGTTGTGGGCGAGTTATTTGAGAAATGGTAAGAATTATATTCATTTTATGCTCATGTGTTGTATTGTAAAAATGTGTCTCATAATTCGATGACTTTCTTCCTTTTCTTATGTAGCGGGTCGAACGCCTCGGCAGTATATAGATGCATCTATGGTTCGTGCCGCTTGACCCTCGACAGTGTACACATTATTCCGAATCGGGCCGAACGACCTAGGCGGAACCGTGCGTTATATTGATAGTAGACCGAATATTCACGAGCTAAACTTTTCCCTGATGCCCTGCATTTTATATGGTATCCCTTACTTATTTGATAATGACACTTGACATTTTTCCAAGCTGTTAAGGTAGAATACAAGATTTAGAAATTTATCCTTTGAAAGAAGAAATTGGAACATTATGTAACATACGTATTTACCCTATCATTGTTGTATGCCTCATATCTGCTTATATTTTACTATATTGCTTTATTGGACCTTTAGTAAGTGTCGATGTCGACCCCTCATCACTACTTTTCCAGGGTTAGGCTAGATACTTACTGGGTATGCGTTGATTTACGTACTCATGCTGCATTTCTGCACTAAATGTGCAGGATCTGACAGGTTCATTGATGATTACATTTGGGACAGGTGTTATATTATTATTGTACTTCTTAGAAAATGCTCATGCACTTGTGACACCGGATTTTAGCGGTTCCTACTGGTTGTTTGTTATTGTAGTTCACATAGTTATTATCTTTTTACCCTGTAAATTCTATTTTATACTATTTATGTAATAGATATTGTGATCTAGAAAGTAATAAAATAAGTAAATAAATTGATAAATCAACGTTGGCTTTCCTGAAAGCGGTGTTAGACGCCATCACGGCCTATAGTAGATTTTGTATCGTGACAACTTGGTATCAAAGCATTAGGTTCACTTAGGTCTTACGAGTTATGAGCAATCCTAGTAGAGTCTTGCGGATCGGTACGGAGACGTTTGTACTTATCTTCGAGAGGCTACAGGGTTGTTAGGAACATTTCCCTTCTTGTTTTCCTCATCGTGCGGTTTGATTCCATTGAGGCTTGTGCCTTTATATCCTTCCTTCTCAATCTTATGCGATGTGAAGCGCTTGTGGTGCAGGATGTTTTTTTCCCTGTGTGTTCGGATATGCTATTATCATCACCTTGTGGAAGGATGTTCTTTTGTTCCAGCTCAGTATCTGTATTTCCTATGTCTTTGAGGCTATGCACATGTTTCTATGATATTCATGAGTTGTTACCGCACCGTGTTGGTGTAATGGTAGGGTGCTTATGTATGGACTACGACAGTCAATGACTCGAAATGAGGTTTTTCAATGCATGATTTAGAGGTTCATCATTTGATTCCATCAAAGGAAGGGCAATCAGATTATGGATGTTCAAGTTTCGATGGATGGAGTAACGAAACTTGGTATTTTCGAGCTTGGTGGAATTTCCATTGTGATGCGGTGTCGTCATCCTTATTTAAATGCATTACGGTTCGCCGGCATTATGGTCTCCTTTGATTTTGCCTTCGGGGCAGATTGTTGTGAAATAGTGCCTGAGGGGCGTCTGTCAGAGATAGCAGTGTGCAGCGATTCAGAATCGAATTGGTAATTCTAATGTTGATGGCTCGAGAAAGATGATCTTCGGAGAGGCTAGAGTCGGTAACAATTTATTGGTTCAGGTGCTACAGAGATGGATTTTGATTTGAGTAATATTTGGGCAATGAAGTAAGAGGAAGGACATGGCGGAAAGTGTCTCGTGGTGGTTGAAATACTAGCAGGTCAAGTATGAACAATAGAAGTTGAGAAGTTGCTTAAAGGAGATGGTTTAACCGAAGTATGAGTGGCAGATTAGCATATGGATTCTATGGTAGAATAGTCGCGTGCCTTGAGAAAGTTTAGAGCGGCTTCGAAATCGTGATGGAAGGTGATTTGGTCTACGAATTTTATTTGGGATGGTGACTACTGTATCGAGGAAGATTGGATATGGAAGGAAGGAGTTTGCTTGAAACAAAGAAGGGTGTGAAAATTTGATTATCGTTACGGATGCAGCATAGCTTCTAGTTTGGAAAGTATTGTTGAACTTTCAGTTGATGTTAATGGGGAAGGAACATGCTTATACAGCTGGTGGGCGAGCATGGGCTCAGGATAATTTACTATTACGTAGTAGATGTACCCAATACAGCGTCGTTGGAAGATGTCGGTAAGGAATTCCATAGGTGGGTTATCTCCTGTCAGCAGGTTAGCGGTTGCGTGATGTTGATGAAGCTTCTATGAAGAATACTACTTGCTACCCAGTAAGAGGTCGAATATGTGATTGTGACTGATGATTCAGAATGTTCATGAAAAGCTTAACAAAAGACTTCGAGAAGTTTGGCGGGTTAACGGTACAAGATCATGGTAATTGAGAAGGAGGAATCGTTGTGGGCTCTGCATTACGTGATTGCAACTTAAAGCTAAGAGGGGATCCCCACCATCTACGATTGGATCACGTGGTTGTATGCCTGTGCGGTTTCTAGTTATCCATGTATTGGTGGATTATTTATGACTAAGTAAAAGGAAATGTCAGGAGTAAGTCGAACAAGGACCTTGATTAAAGTGTGCTCTACTTTGCCTTATCGATTGAGGTGTAGGATTTGGCAAGACTCTAAGTGTATGTATCTTATGGATGTAATGTACAAGGAAAAGAATTTAGCCGGTTGCTTCTTCGAGAGTGTATTCATGTACTAGCAGACCGTTGAAGTTTGGTGATATTTGGGATCAGGTCAGAGTGGGTGACTCTCAACAACAGTTCAAGTGGGTTCACGAATTAAAGTCCAGTGCCTAAGGATTTCGGGTCCATTGTGTGGTTAAGGATCGAGTTTTCACAAAGGATTACGGACGGGACTTGGAAGGTTCTATGTTATCATCGGGTATTCGGTGTAGTACTGGAGGAAAGGAAGAAATAGCTTCGGATATGCGGAAGGTCTTGCAGAATGGGTGCACCAGTTAGAGATGCTATTGTGCACGTAAAGAGGTATGAGAGGATTAATGGGTATTGAGATGACGTGGTCTCGCGATTTGTGTCACTCGGGATGAGTGCGGGTTGAGTTCGTTATATTTTGAATGGAGCTATTATATTTTGAAGTCAGATCAAGAGTAAATTGAAAAAAGCAGGGTTGGTTGGTAATGGTTGAATCAGCATAATCGTGGCAATGATCAGTCCCTTTGGTGTGTGAAGTTATACATGTGGTTTGTGTTGTTGTACGTGCGGGCTTGACAACCACCATAACTGGATTGATTTAGTAGGTATTTGATTCAAATGGCCTTGTTGTGTAAATGGATTCCAGAAGGGTTATGGCGGCTTAGGGCACGACTTGAGGTTCGTATTTTCTACAGTTTAGGAATTCAGTTGCGTGTTGCATTGGTTTTTCCGAAATGAGCTAAGTGAAAGGTTTCTAGCCAATGAAGTGGTTATTGTGCTAGTAGTTCAAGGGTTATGGTGAATGCATGTATTATTGCATAACAGTATAATAGGTGCGGTGAGCTGCATGGAAATTTGAAAGTCAAGGATCAAGGTTGTGGTTCGGTGTTGACAAGAATGACACGAGCTTGGGTGAGCAGGGGTGAATTCAGATGTTCAGAGTAGGCTGGCATTTTCTTTCGTGTCACCTGAGGATGGTGTTCTGTGGAAGGGGCATTGTGTATTGATATTGTGGGTTCTTGAATTGCTTTACAGATTAGTATGGTTGGTGATATGGATGTGCGGACTTTGCTACTCGGATAGAAGATTGGGAAGCGTACCCCACGGGGAGAATTGTTTAAGTCTGGCATGATAGTCACTTGATTGTTAAAGATTAAAATCAAGTATGGAGGTTACGGTAATATCACAAATGCGAGAGTTTATGCCTGAGAGGCGTTCTATTCCTTGGGTTGTGGGGTTTGTTTCGGATATGACGGATGTTTTTATGTGTTATGATTATGGCCATTATGGATCTTTGGAAGGTTATTGTCCCAAAGTGGTGTGATCGGAATCAGTTTGAGGTTCGTAGGTCCGTTGGTGGGTCTAGTGTGAATGTGTGCTCTATGCCAGATCGGACGTATTCATTTGTCATAGTATTACTTATGGAGGAGTCGGCATGGGATGTTATTCCCATCGTCAACTATTCCATGTAAATCTCCATTGTGCCATGTGGGTTATGAGACGGCTTGATTATTCACAAATGTGTTGAGGTCTCGTGTAGCTTGTGATGTTATGTGAGCAGGATGGATCTCGAGATGCATGTCATTTATTGTACCTTAGTTGTGCTTGGGTTTCGTAGTGTATGGCGCTATCCGTCTCCCCAGGATTTGTAATGTGCACTTGGCATGCTTGTGGTCGATATTCGGGCATTTCGTAAGTATAAGAGTTACGCTTGATATGTGTGTTTTCTTCGTGATTATTATGTGCAAATCGAGTGGCACGCCGCCACGGGCATATTATGTTCATCGGGTTGCACGCCGCAATAGTGTCATATCGGATCAGGTTGCACACCGCAACAACGAGATGTTGAGCATAGTTTTTTACACATATTTTGTATGCCTTGTTTTCATCCCTGAGGTAGGTTCACAACATCTATTCGGCCGATGCATTCATTATGCGGGATGGGTAGTCCTTCTCCAGAGTTCATTTTTCCTTATGTATCACATTCGAGTTGTAGCTTGTTGGCGCATTGTGGGCGTCATATAAGATTTTTGGCAATTTCTGAGACGGCTTATTGCCTGAGCAGCTTGTACAGGGTGAGACAAGAATTATTGGGCCTGAAATTAGTGCAATCAGATTTATATAAGGTACATTAAAGAGAAATTATCATTATTCAGTTTAGAATGAGGTAATGGTTCTAGTCAGGAGGGGAGACTCCATGAATTATTGATTCGGCTGGTGGTTATGAGTTTTGACACGTCTCTTTTGTTGTGGCAGCATTGCGAGAGTTGGAACAGGACTTACGTGTGTCATGAGGTGTATGGTGGGCATCAAATTCGTGGAATTTCATCTATTGGGGTCGGGGAATGTTATTATGGACAACCAACTTATGTGGTGCATGGTGTGATTTCAGCATAGATGTATGATCATGTTTTGGTACAGTGTGTGGTTATTGGTACAGTGTTCGTGTGTTAGAATCAGGCCTTGTAAAGAAATTCGGAAGTTGGAACTTGATTCTAAAGATTGTTAGCTAAGGTTATAGGGAGGATTTTCAGTCTGGCTCGAGCTCATGTGTTAAACTAGAATGTGGTGGTACGGGTAGGTGCACGAGGTGTTAAATAGTGATTTTGGACAACTCAGGAGCAGTCCTTAGCACGTTCAAGGACAAACGTATGTTTAAGTGGGAGAGAATGTAATGACCCAACCGGTTATTTTGAGCCTTGGCGCATCATTCGATGGTTTGAGGCCTTGAGTAGCTTCGCTTCATGTATTATGACTTGTACGTGTGGTCCGAATTTAATTTCGGGAATTTGGAGTTGGTTTGGAAAGAAAATTCTAAATTTGGAAGCTTTAAGTTGGAAGAGTTAACTAAACTTTGACTTTTGAGTGAACGACCTCGAAATAAGGATTTGAAGGTTCCAATAGGTTCGTATGATGATTTTAGACTTGGGCGTATGTCTGAATCCTGTTTCGGATGACCCGGGAGCGTTTCAGCGCTTATTGTGGAAGTTGGCATTTTGGGAAGGATTTCATAAATTTGGGTTGAAGTGTATTTCAATGTTATCGATGTCCATTTGGGATTCTGAGTCCGGGAATAGCTCAGTATGGTGATTCTGGTCTTAGAGGCGTGTCCGGATGTGGATTTGGAGGTATGTAGGTCGTTTCAGAGTCATTTGGCGAAAGGTGGAAATTTGAAGGTTTTTGGGAAGTTTGACCGGGAGTAGACTTTTTGATAACGGGGTCGGATTCCGATTTCGGAAGTAGGAGTAGGTCTGTAATGTCAATTATGATTTGTGTGTAACATTTGAGGTCAAACGGACTTGATTTGATAGGTTTCGGCATCTGATGTGGAAGTTAGAAGTTCAATAGCTTATTAGGCTTGAATCGATGTGCAATTTGAGGTATCGATGTTGTTTGATGCTATTTGTGGCCTCGAGCATGTTCGTGTCATGTTTTGGTACAGGTTGGTGTGATCGGACGGGGTCCCATGGACCT
>AWOL01S0070524.1:2429-19744 GCA_000715115.1 Nicotiana otophora | reverse complement strand
GGGGGGGGGGGGGATGTAATGACCCGACCGGTCATTTTGAGCTCTAGCGCGTCGTTCAGTGGTTTGAGGCCTTGAGTAGCTTCACTTCGAGTATTATGACTTGTATATGTGGTCGGAACTGAACTTCGGGAAGTTTGGAGTTGCTTTGGAAAGAAAATTCTAATTTCAGAAGCTTTAAGTTGGAAGAATTGGCTAAGGTTTGACTTTTGAGTAAACGACCACAAAATCGGGATTTGAAGGTTCCAATGGGTTGATATGATAATTTCAGACTTGGGCTTATTTTCGGGTTGAGTATCGGATCAGCCGGGAGCATTTCGGCGCTTATTATGAAAGGTGGGCATTTTAAAGGTTTAAGAATTTCATAAGTTTGATTTGAAGTGGATTTTGATATTATCGATGTCCGTTTGGGATTCCGAGCCTTGGAATAGCTTCATTATGTCATTTATGACTCATGTGTGAAATTTGAAGTCATTCCGGATTGATTTGATATGTTTCAACACAAGATATAGAATTTGGAAATTTGAAAATTTTATAAGTTTGACTCCAAGCGTGATTCATGATTTTGATGTTGTTTGACGTGGTTTAAGGCTTCGACTAAGTTCGTATTGTGTTTTGGGACGTGTTGGTATATTTGGTCACTGTCCCGGGGGCCTCAGGTGGATTCCGGATGGTTAATGAATCGAGTTTGGGCTTGGGGGAAATGATGAAGCAGCTGGCATCTGGTGTAACCACACCTGTGAGGTTGTGGTCGCAGGTGCGGAGCCGCAAAAGCGGCCAAGAGGGTTGCAGGAGCAGTTCTAGGTGAGCTGGGCAGTGGCACAGGTACGAGACCATTTCCGCATCTATGATGGCACAAATGCGACGTCCTTGAGCACAGAAGCGGAGTTACTGGGGAAGGCTGGGACCGCAGATGTGGTCAATTTCCGCAAAAGCAGCACCACATCTGCGCATGAGGAGCTACAGAAGCGAAGGTGTATAAGTGCTAGAGGAGCCGCAAATGCGAAGATTGAGGGGCAGTGAGGTTTTTATAAAAACGGGATTTGGCCCATTTTCTCTCATTTTCACTTGGTTGGGGCAATTGTGGAAAGCTTCAAGGGGAGATTTTCATCAAGCAACACAAGGTAAGTGATTCCCACCTATTACAAGTTAAATACATGGGTTGCATATGGATTTAAGCATGAAAATTAGTAGAAATTTGGGATTTTGGTAAACAAATCTAGAAATTGATATTTTTGGATTTTGACCACGGAATTTGACGTGGAATTAGGAATAAATCATTTATTTGAGTTCGTGGTGTTATAGGTAAAGATTATCTTCGAAAAGTTTCGGAATTTGAGCACGTGGGCCCGAGGGTTAGCTTTATCGACTTTTCGATCGGGGTTGGGAATTGTTGAAATTGACCAATTATGGGTATGAGAATACATTTTGATTGGGTTGCACATTGTTTGAATAGTTTTGGATCGACGGGCTTTGGTTCGAGGTGTTAGAGAGGCTTTGGAGCCAGTTATGGAACTTTAAAGCGAGGTAAATCTCTTGTCTTACCGTGTGAGGGGGAAACTACCCCTAGTTTATATTTATTATTATGTGAAACTAGTTATGGGTGCTACGTACGCAAGATGTGACGAGAGTCCGTACGTAGCTAAAGCATGTTTATGTCCAGGTAGTCTTAGGATCTTATCATGTAATGTTTGAATTACTAGAACTCACTCTGCTGGCTTACTTAATTGAAGTTATAACTGAAATCGATTTAGAAATGAAAATACGAACACTAGGTCGAGCCTTAACACTTTGAGTTGTGGGTGAGTTATTTGAGAAATGGTAAGAATTATATTCATTTTATGCTCATGTGTTGTATTGTAAAAATGTGTCTCGTAATTCGGTGACTTCCTTCCTTTTCTTGTGGAGCTGGCCGAATGCCTCGGCAATATATAGATGCATCTATGCTTCGTGTCGCACGACCTTCAGCAGTGTATACATTATTCCGGATATGGCTAAACGACCTTGGCGGAATCGTGCGTTATATCGCTAGTAGTCCGAATATTCACGAGCTAAACTTTTCACTGATGTCCATCATTTTATATGGTATCCCTTACTTATTTGATAATGACACTTGACATTTTTCCGAGCTGTTAAGGTAGAATATAAGATTTAGAAATTTATGCTTTGAAAGATGAAATTGGAAGATTATGTAACTTACAGATTTACCCCATCATTGTCGTATGCTTCATATTTGCTTATGTTTTACTATATTGCTTTATTGGACCTTTAGTAAGTGTTGATACCAACCCCTCGTCACTACATCTCCAGAGTTAGGCTAGATACTTACTAGGTACGCGTTGATTTACTTACTCATACTGCACTTCTGCACTAAATGTGCAAGATCTGACAGGTTCATTGATGATCACATTGGCGCGTCCCGTAGAGGAGACTTCACGTGAGCTGCATTTCAGGCTACGCACTGCACTCCACCGAGTCTCCATTGTACTTTTTATTTTATTTTTTCTTATTACATTCGGAACAAATGTTGTATTATTATTATACTTCTTAGAAAATACTCATGTACTTGTGACACCGGATTTTGGGGGTTCCTACTGGTTGTTCGTTATTTTAGTTCACGTAGTTATTATCTTTTTACCCTGTAAATTCAATTTTATACTATTTAAGTAATGGAGATTGTGATCTCAAAAGTAATTAAATGAGTAAATAAATTGATAAATAACGTTGGCTTACCTGACGGCGACGTTAAGCGCTATCACGACCTATAGTGAAATTTGGGTCGTGACACTAAATAAAAGGGAGGATCTTAAGTCTGACTCGATCTAATGTGTTCAACTAGATTTTGGTTGCACGGGTAGGTGCACGAGGTGTTATACAGTGATTTGGGACAACTCCGGAGCAGTCCTTAGCACATTCGAGGACGAACGTATGTTTAAGTGGGGGAGAATGTAACGACCCGACCTGTCTTTTAGAGATCTAGCGCGTTGTTCAACGGTTTGAGGCCTTGAGTAGCTTCACTTAAGGAATTATGACTTGTACGTATGGTCGGAATTAAATTCCGGGAAGTTCGGAGTTGATTTGGAAAGAAAATTCTAAATTCGGAAGCTTTAAGTTGGAAAAATTTACTAAGGTTTGACTTTTGAAAAAACGACCTCAAAATCGGGATTTGCAGCTTCCAATAGGTTCGTATGATGACTTCAGACTTGGGCGTATGTTCGGGTTGAGTATTGGATCACCCGGGAGTATTTCGACGCTTATTATGAAAAGTTGGCATTTTGAAAGTTTAAGAATTTCTTAAGTTTTACTTGAAGTGGATTTTTATGTTATCATTGTCCGTTTGAGGTTCTATGCTTTGGAATAGGTTTGTATTGTGATTCCTGACTTGCGCGCAAAGTTTGGCATCATTCCGGAATGTTTTGACATGGTTCGGACGCGTTCGTCAAAGTTTAAAGGTTTGAAAGTTTAAAAGAGGATTTTTATCATCGATTCATAGTTTCGATGTTGTTTGGCATGATTTGAGGCCTCGACTAATCTCGTAATGTGTTTTGGGAATGGTTGGTATGATTGGAAGGGGTCCCGGGGGGCCTCAGGTGAGTTTCGGATGGGAAACAGATCGAGTTTGGGCTTGGGGGAAATGCAGAAGCAGCTGGTATCTGGTGTAATCGCACTTGCATGGAAAGGGCCGCAGGCGCGAGCCCGCAGAAGCGGCGTCGTGGTCGCAGAAGCAGTATTTGGATTGCATTGGGATGGCGACAGATGCGAGGTTATTTTCGCATCTGCGAGCCCGCAGATGCGGTGAATGCTCCGCAGAAGCAGAAAATGCTAGTTGGGCGAAGTTCCGCAAAAGCGGAGTTTGGGAGCGCAGATACGCATCTGCAGAAGCGGAGAAGGAACCGCATAAGCGGGGCTGGGCCATTGGTGCTAGACCGCAGGATCGATCAAGTCTCCACAGAAGCGAGACTGCAGGAGCGGATTTTTTCCACATAACCGGACTTGGCTGGGTTTAATGGAAAATGCACCTGCGATGGAATTTCCGCAGGTGCGGAGCCGCATAAGCGACTAAGGGACTGCAGGTGCGAGAGGTCGTTGGGCAGTGTGTTCTTTTAAGAACGGGATTTGGCCCATTTTCTTCCATTTTCACTTGGTTGGGGAATTTTTGGAGAGCTTCAAGGGGAAATTTTCATCAAGCAACACAAGGTAAGTGACTCCCACCTATTACAAGTTAAATACATGGTTTGTATATGGATTTAAACATGGAAATTAGTAGGAATTTGGGATTTTTCGTAGAAAACCTTGAATTTAGTATTTTTGGATTTTGAGCACGAAATTGGACATGGAATTTGGAATAAGTTATATATTTTAGTTCGTTGTGTTATGGGTAAAGTTTATCTTCGAACATTTTCAAAATTCGGCCACGTGGTCCTGAGGGTTGTCTTTGTTGGCTTTTGAGGAGTTGGGAATCATTTCCAGTTGTTAAATTATACGTATTGGGGTATATTTTGATTGGTCTGTACGTTGTTTGACTAGTTTTAAAGAGACATGCATCGATTTGAGGTGTTTAAGAGGCGTTGGAGCCGGGTTTGGAACTTCGGAGTGAGGTAAGTCTCCTGTCTAACTGTGTGAGAGGGAAACTACCCCTAGGTGATATTTATTGTTATGTGCAACTAGTTGTGGGTGCTACGTACGCACAAGGTGACAAGAGTCCGTACGTAGCTATATCATGTTTATCTCCGGGTAAACTTACGATTTTATCCTATAATATTTGAATTATTTGAACTCATTTTGCCGGTTTAATTAATTGAAGATATAATTGAAATTGATTTAGAAATAAATATATGTACACTAGGACAAGCCTTTAACACTTTGAGTTGTGGGCGAGTTATTTGTGAAATGGTAAAGATTATATTCATTTTATGCTTATGTGATGTATTGTAAACACGTGTCTCGTAATTCGGTAACTTCCTTCCTTTTCTTGTGTAGCAGGACGAACGCCTCGGCGGCATATAGATGCATCTATGGTTTGTGCCGCATGACGCTCGGCAGTGTACACATTATTCTGGATCGGGCCGAACGACCTCGGCAGAATCGTGCGTTATATCGCTAGTAGTCCGAATATTCACGAGCTAATCTTTCCACTGATGCCCAACACTTATATGGTATTCCTTATTTCTTTTGATAATTGCACTTGGCATTTTCTGAGCTATTAAGGCAGAATACAAGATTTAGAAATTGTTGCTTTAAAGGAAGTATTGGAAGATTATGTAACTTACAGATTTACCCCAGCATCGTCGCATGCTTCATATCTGCTTATGTTTTATTATATTGATTTATTGGACCTTTAGTAAGTGTCGATATCGACCCCTCGTCATAACTTCTCCGGGGTTATGCTAGATACTTACTGGGTACGCGTTGATTTACGTACTCATGCTGCACTTCTGCACTAAATGTGCAGGATCTGACAGTTGCATTTGGTGAACACCTTGGCGCGTAGACGCACCTGTTGAGGAGACATTATGTGAGATGCATTCCAGGCTACGCATTGTAGTTCACCGAGTCTCCATTGTATTATTTCATTACATCTGGGACAGATTAATTATTATTGTACTCCTTAGAAAAATACTTGTCACGACCCAAAATTCCACCACAGGTGTCGTGATGGCACTTAGTCTCTAAGACTAGGTAAGCCAATTACAATTACAATCCAAGCCATTTTTTTTATAATTTTAATAAACGAAACCAACATCGAAAATAAGTATAACACATTCCCAAGACTGGTAGTACTGAGTCACGAGCTCTAACTGAGTACATGCAGTGATCCCCAAGGATCGAATATACAATGTTGTTTGAATAAGAGTGGACAGTAAAATAAAAATTGAAAGACTCTGGGGACTGCGATGACCAAGCAGCCCTACCTTGAATCCTTGCGATCACACTCTAATCTCTGTCCGAATCCGATATCTCCAATACCTGGCTCTGCACAAAAATGTGCATAAGTATAGTATGAGTACACCACAGTCAGTACCCAGTAAGTATCAAGACTAACCTTGGTAGAGTAGTGACGAGGTACAATCAAGACACTCACTAGTCAAATAACCTATGCAATATAGCATACGAAAATAATCGAATAACAAATAGCAATGATGGCAACAATAATCAACTTGTGATATAAACAGTAAGGCAACAGGAACACATAAGTACATCCAATTATTCAAGTCCTTCGAATATAAATCATTCACATATAATTCTTTCGAATAAATACCCTCCAAAAAATATCCTTCGAATATAAAACTCTTTCACATAAATATCTTATATCATAATCATAAATACGGGTCTCATCCCCCTTTCATATTCTCATGTCACCTCGTGCCCATATCTATATCACATCTGTACGGACAACTCACGTGCCCAAAATATCAACATATAAAAATCATAGGATCAATTTATTTTCAATAAAGTAAGGATAAAATATTTAAATCAAGTAACAAATCAACAAAGAAATAAGTTTATTTTAAAAATTGTTTGAGTGAAGAAAAATGACATTTCAATTAAAATAATGCATCAGATAAGCTACCGATTTGGATGTAAAACTTATTAAATTAAAACATAATAGTAATTTTCTTTTATTTAAAACAACTCAATCATCAAAAACAAGTACAACCCAGAAATACAAATCCTCAGAGTCTCGTACGAAAAAGCCAAAGACAACACAATACAATAAGAAATACAAAACACTTAATATTAAGTTAAATAATACATCACGGAGAACACAAGAATTTACAAATTACGGAAAAATAAAATAACAAAAGGCAAGTGCAACCATAGAGAAATATAAACAAAGGGCACTCCCGAGGTACCGCCTCGTAGTCCCAAATCATAAATAAATTCACAATCTTTCATTATATCACCGCGGGAGCCTTCACATTTAGTTTTAAAAAAATTATTTTTCCTGAAATAGCATCCTGCGTTTTAGCCACCCTTATCACACCGCATGGCTTCTAGTAGTTCCCCTACTAGCCACGCGTATCAAGCCCCCCTTATCTTACCGCATGCGTTTCAACACCCGGACCTTATACCACCGCATGCGTATCAATATCACAATATAGCACAATTTGCACCTCAAGTGCCCGATTATCACAGCATATTATAAATTGCACATCAAGTGCTCAAATATCAAAACATATCACAAATTGCACCTCAAGTGCTCAAATATTATAACATATCACAAATTGCACCTCAAGTGCTCAAATATTACAACATATCAAGACAATTTCACATCAAGTGCTCAAATATTACAACTTGCCACAGGAATCGGCAATACATTATTTTCCACAATAAAGAGCCCATGGCTCGACCATAATGTGCACAAAATCTTAACAAAATATTCGGGAGTGAACAACTCAACAAAATAATATTTTACAATTTAACACTTTGCCTTAGTATGATTTACATATAACTCAATACCAATTTTAACAACATGAACTGAAAAGTAATTCATCAAGGAACAACGCCTTTTATTAATCCAAATTTTTGGCAAATAGATTAATGTCTTATTTTAAAATTATTTAATAAATTATTTACAAATGAATAATCCAGAATGAAATTATCTCCAGAAAATATCAACTCAACAAAAATACGGTATTCACATACAAATCAAGGTGGCAATCACACCAAATCATCATATAAAAACAAATTCAACAAACAAGGATTTATACATGACAAATAAAGGATTTACTATGTTCCAACAATTTTACAATTTAATACATAAGGGCGTCTACGAATTTCAACCAATATAATTTGCACATATAAACCAAGTACGTACTCGTCACCTCGCATATATGGTTTCAATTACACAATTTTCACATAAGACTCAATGCCTAAGGGGTAATTTTCCCCACTCAAGGTTAGGCAAGATACTTACCTTTTTGAATTAAATTCTCCGGACAGCTCAAATCTATTCAAATTAATTCAATTCAGTCAATACTAATTATAAGAATTAATTCCATATGAAAATACTAATTTTCCAACAAAATCCTAAATTTAACTCAACAATCGTCCGTGGGGACCATGTCTCGGAATTTGACAAAACTCATAAAATCCGACAACCCATTCAATTACGAGTCCACCCATACCAATTTTATCAACTTCCGATAACAACTCGACCTCGAAATCTAAAATTTTCATTCTTGAAAAGTTTTGCAAAAATCTTGATTTCTTCCATTTAAATCCGAAATAAATAATAAATATAACCATAGAATCATGAAGTATAATCACTTTAGGATATAGAACATTTACCCCAATCCATATGGTGAAAATCGCCTCAAAAATCGCTTCAATCCGAGCTTCATAGCTCCAAATATGTTAAAAATGGTTTAAACCTCGAAATATAGCTACTGCCCAGGTATTTACTCTTCATGATCGCGGAAAATGCTTTGCGATCACGAAGCACAATTTTCTCAGCCCAAAATTTGCCTTTCGCGATCACGGAAAATGCTTCGCGATCGCGAAGAACAAGTCCTCAACTCTTCCAGACAACCTCTAGTATAATGGTCATAACGTTTTGTGCAAAATTCCAAATGATGAATGATTTAATTTTCTGAAAACAAGACTCCAAGGGCTATAACTTTTATGTGTTTATCATCTCCCAATTCCTTATATAGTTCGAGATATAAGCTTCCAAAATCAGCCCTATGCAATAGAGATTTTCAAACTCTTCCCAAACAGCCTGTAGTGTATCCACCATAACCTTTTGTACACAACTCCAAATGACAAATGGTTTACCTCTATGAATACTAGACATAAAGTTCTACAACTTTCACTTTTGGATCATCTCTAAATTTCTTATAGATTGTAAGATATAAGTTTTTAAAGTCGGGTCAGTGCAACAGAGGTTTGTTCTATGCGATCGCGAAATAGCTTCCGCGATCGCGATTCACAAGGTCCAAAACTGTTGTTTACTCTTCGCGAATGGGACATAATGTTTGCAATCGCGATGCACACCTCTGTGGACAAAAACCAGCAATTTAAAATGGCCTAGAAATTGTCCGAAACCACCCCGAAACTCACCCGAGCCCCTCGGGACCTCAACCAAATATACGAACAAGTCCTAGAACATCATACGAACTTAGTCGAAGCCTCAAATCACATCAAACAACGCTAGAACCACGAATCATGCCCCAATTCAAGCTTAGTGAAACTAAGAAATTTTAACTTCTACATTCGATGCCGAAACCTATCAAATCAAGTCCGATTGACCTCAAATTTTGCACACAAGTCGTAAATGACATAACGGACCTATGAAAATTTTCAGAACTGGATTCCGACCCCGATATCAAAAAGTCAACTCCCCGGTCAAACTTTCAACTTAAACTTTATATTTTTGCTATTTCAAACCTAATTTAACTACGGGCTTTCAAATAATTTTTCGGACACACTCCTAAGTCCAAAATCACCATACGAAGCTATTGGAATCATCGAAATTTCATTCCGAGGTTGTTTGCTCAAAAGTTAAACTCTGGTCAACTCTTTTCATTTAAACTTCAAAAATGAGAATTGTTCTCTCAGTTTAATTCTGAATCGTTCGAAAATAAAACTCGACCACACATGCAGGTCATAATATATATTACGAAGCTTCTCGGGACCTTGAGTCACTAAACGGGGCATTAATTCATAAAATGACAAGTAGGGTCATCACATTCTCCCCCTTTTAAACATGCGTTCGTCCTCGAACGTGCCAAGAATCTTTCTGAGGACTTAATTTACTGAATGTATTTACTGCACACATACTCGCGGGTGATTCTATGTCACCATAAATTTAACAGGGGTCCGACAATACCATCTCAGTTGAGATTACTTCTTTGATCCACATTTATAAACTTTGGAACCAATTTCTTACATTCCAAACATTCCCAAAAGGCCTGATTATCACATCAACACACGGTATTAGTCTCAACTGGCTATAGCAACTCGTGCCTACGCACATCAACTTTCTTGATAGTGTTGAAGTACTTCAAACTTTTTCTGGGGTGTTACATTCTACCCTACTTAGGATCATTCGCCCTTGAATGAGAAGTAGAGTCCGTCCTCAAACACATAACATAACTTATCTTTTCTTTCGCACGTCTCAATCCCCCAAATTTTACTAACTCCCAAATTTTTCAAAAATTTCGGTAGAGACTCCCTTGTAAATGGGGCCTATCCACCTGCCAGAGTAACATCAAAAAAACTCCTAACAACACAGCCACAACCCAACAAAGCACCACAATGTATATATCAATAACACTAATCTCAGTATTACAAGCACCGCATTATCATAATGATATCAGAACATGAAGCACATCATATGTATGCCCATCACCATATCTCTGGTCTTAATAGTTGTTCATAATCGATTACAACATCGCCAATTAACCTCATATTAACCAAAACCTTATTTCGAATTTTCACAACACTAACAGCAAAATGTGAGGCATGAAGACCTCGTAACTATTTAACCGACTTAACGAATCACATTTAACGCCACCTGGGCACTCACCTCATAGGTTAAAACTCAATATTTTCCTCACAATTATGGATAAATATGCATAAAAATACATGAAAGAATTATCTAATAAGCCTGACAGGCATGACTCCTTATTAGTACTATAGTACAAATTTTAATTTCACAAAAAGAGAATTTAAACTCATAGGTTTTTCATCATAAATGATCTTCTCCTTATAAAACTTCCACCGCAGCTTGTAGCCCAATTTAAATATTTCACATCATATAAATATACGAGGATCTTGTACTCAACTCCGAATTACAAGTATTTTACACATTGTGCCAATTGAAATTTTTAATTTCCTTTCTTTCTTCCTTTCAATAAATTTCGTAAATAATTATTTTTCAACACATAATGAACTCTCATACCGGTAGGGCATATATGTAATGACCCAATCGGTTATTTTGACTTTTAGAATCCTGTTCCCCTAAATAAAACTTTCCGAATGTGCTTTTAATAATTTATGACTTGCGGGGATGGTTGGTTCAGAATTTGGAAGTGATCGGGTTGAAATCGAAACAATTGGTTCCTAAGTTTGGCTTTAAAAGTCCAAGTTTGACTTCGGTTAACATTTTAAGAAAACGACCCCAGGATTGGGATTTGACAGTTCCAATAGGTTTGTATGATGATTTTGGACTTGTGCGTATGTTCGATCAGGTTTTGGATAACCCGGGAGCGTTTTAGCGCTTAATAGTATAAATCAACTATTTGAAAGTTTAAAGTTCTTTAAAATTTGGTTTGGAATAGGTTTTGAAGTAATCGAGGTCCATTTGAAATTCTGAGTCTGGGAATAACTCTGTATAGTTTTTTAAGACTTGCACGCAAAATTTGGTGTCATTCGCAGTAGTATAAGTATATTTCGGCGTGTTCGGAGTAAGTTTGAAGAATTTGAAATTTCTAAGTTGAATTAATTTGGTTTGGGTTATGATTCTTAGGTTTGATGTTGTTTTACACGTTTCGAGAGTTCGAGCGAGTCCGTTTTATGATTTCAAGCCTGTTGGTATATTCGGGCAGGGCCCCGGCCCCCGAGTGTTTTAGAAATTTGAAGAGGAGATGAAGCCTTCTGCTTCTGGTACGTTCTCACCTGCACTTGGACAGCCGCAGGTGCGACTCTCGCAAATGCGAGGATTATGCGTAGAAGCAGAAAAGGGAAGGGGAGGCCATCGCTACAGATGCGGAATTTTGGCACACCTGCGATCGCGCAGGTGCGAAGTAGTGTGCGCAGATGCGAGCTTGGCCAAATGAGACTCGCACCTGCGAGGAACTTCCGCAGTTGCGAAGCCGCAGGTGCGATAAATCCCTTCGCAGGTGCGAAAAACTACTTGGACAGAACCTTAAGATGCACGAAATCTCAGTCCATGTTTATCCATTTTTCCTCCATTTTCGGGCGATTACAGAGCTTTTGAGATGGGATTTCAGCTAACAACTTGGAGGTAAGTTAATTCTACACCCCTTGAGTTAAATACATAGATTATGGGTAGATTATAACCGGTAAATCTTAGAAATCAAGGGTTTAGATGAAAACCCTAGATTTTTATAAAAATGAGATTTTAACCACAAAATTGGTTGTGGAATTGGATAGAAATTATACATTTGAGTTCTTGAGATTATGGGTAACGTTTTCATCCGACAATTTTCGGAATCCGGGCACGTGAGCCTGGGGTGAATATTAGGAATTTTACTATTTTGGATAGGGTAATTTATTTAATTGATGAATTTCGAATTATTTAACATGTATTAATTATTTTATATAACTTTTGGATAGTTTCGGATTTTTCAGCATCGAATTGAGGTTTTTACGTGACATTTTGATCGGAAAGAGGACTTCGAAACAAGTTACGTCTCTTGTCTAATCTTGTGAGAGGAAAATTACCTCATAGGTGATTAAATTAATAATTGTTGCTAATTGTGGGGCTACGTACGCACGAGGTGACGAGAGTCCGTGCGTAGCTACTATCTATGCTAAAGTCCAGGTAGTTTAGGACTCAAATCATGAATTACTTGTGTAAATTGTATTCTTTGTTTAATTAAAATTATTTGATATATATATTGTGAATTGTGAGGGGAAAATATTAAAAGATGAAAATCTCATATGCTTAATTTTCTGTTTAAATTAATTAATTGTTAAAGAAAATTGTTCATCCTTTCGAATTGATCTTATAATAAATATACTCTCCTTCCGGAGGTACATAAGAAAATGTCCTCCTTTCTTGTGGAGCGGGCCGAACGCCTCGGCAGGATAAATGCATCTATGGATCGCGCCGCACGTCCCTCGGCAGTGTACACGACACTCTGGATCGGGCCGTACGACCTCGGTAGAAATCGTGCCTAATAATAATAATAATTATACGATACCTTGGCATTTCAATTGTAGCTTGTGAATTTAATTAATAGTTTGGAAATTATTACATTTGAAGGAATTTAATTATTTCTGCTGGGTACATAAATTATTGTTAACTCTGTGAATCATGTTGATTTAGATATTCTAGTTTTATTTCAATTATTATTTTTGACCCACAGTGAGTGTCAAAGTTGGTCATCTCGTCTCTACCTCTTCGAGATTAGACTTGATACATACTGGGTACACGTTGTTTACGTACTCATGCTACACTTGTTGTACTCTTTTGTGCAGGACCTGATACATGTGCTATAGTTGGACCTATCGGTGCACACCCTCGATATCCAGAGGCTTAGTGGTGAGCTGCCTTTCTGAGCCATTCTGCAGCAACCAATTCCTCTTCCTTAATTTTATTCTGTCTATTTTATTTCAGACAGTATTTGAATTTTTGTATAATCTACTAGATGCTCATACACTTGTGACACCAGGTCTTGGCACACATACACCAGAAAATGCTTGGATTTGAATTTTGTCCTTAGTTGTTTTAATTTACTAAATTCCTGCAAGTAAGAAGAGTTTAATTACTCGGTTAATTTTGAAAGAATTGAATATTAGTTTAAATTACTAGTTGTCTTGCCTAGCTATAGTTTTGGGCGCCATCACGACCTATAGGTCAAATTGGGTCATGACAACATGGTATCAGAGCACTAGGTTCACGTTGGTCTCACAAGTTATGAGCAGACCTAATAGAGTATTGCAGATCAGTACGGAGACGTCTGTACTTATCTTCGAGAGGCTATAGGGTGTTATGAAACTATCTTTCTTCATATTCCATCATGCAATTGATGTAGTACTAAATATCTTTCTCTTATTCTCTCACAGATGGTGAGAACGCGCTTTAAGGTTCCAGACCAGTGAAGAGCTACTCTGCCAGTTGCTAGAGGCTGAGGCTGAGGCCGAGGAAGGGCTCCAGCCCGTGGTAGGGGGCGAGGACGTCCCAGGACTATTCCAATTATGCCACCCGTGGGTCCAGCAGAGAATCCCATTATTGAAGAACAGGGTGAGGTGCCTGTGGCAGAGCCACCTCCGGTGGATTTCACATCTGTACGGGGATTCCAGGATGTCATGGGTCGTATGCTGCGGTTCATGGACACTCTGACTCAGGCCAGTTTATTTCCGGCAGACCCAACCACTTCTCAGGAGGGCGGGAGAGCACAGACCCCTACCGCATAGGCTCATGGGCAGGCAGCTGCTCTATATCAGACCCAAGGTGCACTACCTGTGGGTGGAGCCCAGCCAGTGGCAGCAGCTACACCTGAGCCCAGGCCAGCTGCAGCCGCTGCTCCACAGAAACTATTAGACATATGGACTAGACTACATCCTTCTGTCTTTGGGGGTGAGCGACATGAGGATCCCCAAGATTTCATTGATCGGTGCAATGATAGACTGTACAACATGAGGATATTGGAGTCTCATGGGGTTGACTTTGCTACTTTTCAGCTAGAGGACAGAGCTCGTAGATGGTAGATTTCTATCTTCTTGGCAGACCAGCAGATTCTTCTCCCATGACTTGGGACAGGTTCACTCGTATCTTCCTGGACAGGTATATTCCACCCTCCTAGAGGGACGAGTTGCAGTTTCAGTTTGAGCAGCTCCAGCAAGGTCAAATGTCAGTGACCGATTATGAGGCGAGGTTCTCTAAGTTATCTCGCTATGCACTTATGATACTCCCTTACTGAGGCGGAGAGAGTGCTAAGGTTTGTTGCGGGTTTACATACTGGCATTCAGGCCACTATGGCTCTAGAGGTTGAGATGGGTACTTCTTATGAGCTAGTCGTGGAGATAGCCCGGAGGATTGAGGGTGTGCGTTAGCGGAGCCGAGAGCAGGTTATGAAAGATAAGCGGTTTAGATATTCTGGAGAGTTCAGAGATGCTCCGTCTGGGGGTAGAGGTCAGTTCGTGAGAGGGCAGTCCAGCAGAGCCCCATATCTAGCACCATTGCCTCCCCGGGGTGCTCCAGTGCGACCTTATTTCAGTGTTATACCAGAGAGTTCTTATCGCCCACCAACTGTTCAGGGTCCTTCTAATGGGTATTCAGGTCACCAGGGCCAGATTCTTAGTCAGCAGCCCATTGTACCTAAGAGTTGTTACGAGTGTGGGAATCCCAGTCACATACAGAGATTCTGCCCCAGAATACGGGGTAGGCCAGTGCAGCAGGGTCAGAAGCCTATGATTACCATGCCAGTTGCTCCACCAGTAGTCCGACCACCAAGAGGTGGAGGACAGATGGGTAGGGGCCGTCATAGAAGTGGAGGTCAGCCAGGCGGAGGCTAGCCAGTTGGCGCTCCAGCTCGGTTTTATACTTTTCCAACCAGACCAGATGCAGAGGCCTCAGATGCCGTGATTACAGGTACTATTTCTATTTGCGGTAAAGATAACTCTGTATTATTTGATCCAGGATCTACATATTCCTATGTGGCATCTCTATTTGCTCATTTCCTGGGTGTTTCTCATGAGTCCTTGAGTACTCATGTTTATGTGTCCACTCCTGTGGGCGATTCTGTTATTGTGAATTGGATCTACTGGTCCTGTATTATTACATTCTGTGGTTATAAAACTAGAGCAGATCTCCTATTGCTTTGAGATGATAAATTTTGAAATTATCCTGGGCATGGACTGGTTATCTCTATATCATGCCATCCTAGATTGCCATGCCAAGACTGTTACCCTGGGTATTCCAGAATTTCCTAAGTTGGAGTGGAAGGGTTTATCTGTTAGTGCATCTAATCGGGTTATTTCTTTTATGAAGGCTCAACACATGGCTGAAAAGGGTGGTTTAGGTTATCTAGCCTATGTTCGGGATACTACTGCAGAGACTCCGACTATTAATTCAGTGCTTGTAGTTCGAGAGTTCTCCGATGAATTTCTTTCAGATCTTCCAGGCATGCCACTTGAACGTGATATTGATTTCTGTATTGATTTGACTCCAGATACCCAGCCTATATCTATCCCACCGTATCGCATGGCATTGAAAGAATTGAAAGAATAATTTGAGGATTTACTAACCAAAGGTTTTGTAAGACCGAGTGTATCGCCTTGGTGTGCACCGGTATTATTTGTGAAGAAGAAGGATGGTACTATATGAATGTGTATTGATTATCGCCAATTGAACAAAGTCACTATTAAGAACAAGTACTCGTTTTCGCGTATTGATGATCTATTTCACCAGTTGCAATGTGCTAGGTTGTTATCTAAGATCGACTTGAGGTCGGGGTACCATTAGTTGAAGATTCGGGATTCGAATGTTCCGAAGACCGCTTTCCTGACTAGATATTTTTATTATAAGTTTCTAGTAATGTCCTTCGGTTTAACTAACGCCCCGACAGCGTTTATGGATTTGATGAATAGGGTATCCAGGCCATATATTGATTCGTTTGTCATTGTCTTCATTGATGACATCTTGATCTACTCGCGCAGTAAGGAGGAGCACGAGCAGCATATGTGAGTGGTGCTCAGACATTGCGGGAACAAAAGCTATATGCTAAGTTCTCTAAATGTGAGTTTTGGATAGCATATGTCGCATTTTTGGGGCATATTGTATCGGGTGAGGTCATTAAAGTTGATCCCAAAAATATTGAGGCAGTTCAGAATTGGCATCGTCCCACTTCGACGTCTGAGATCAGGAGTTTCCTAGGTTTATCAGGTTATTATCGTCGGTTCGTGGATGGCTTCTCATCTATTGCAGCACCGTTGACCAAATTAGCCCAGAAGGGTGCTCCGTTCCGATGTCCGATGATTGTGAGGTGAGCTTTCAAAAGCTCAAGACAGCATTGACTACAGCACCAGTGTTAGTATTGCCTTCCGGTTCGGGGATGTATATAGTGTATTGTGACGCTTCACGCATTGGATTGGGTTATGTATTAATGCAGGAAGGGCGAGTTATTGCATATGCTTCACGTCAGCCGAAGCCCCATGAGAAGAATTATTCGGTACATGATTTGGAGTTAGCTGCGATTGTTCACGCTCTTAAGATTTGGAGGCATTATATTTATGGGGTGTCTTGTGAAGTTTACACTGATCATCGCAGTTTGCAACATTTGTTCAAACAGAGGGACCTAAATTTGAGGCAACGCAGATGACTGGAGTTACTGAAAGATTATGATATTACTATCCTATATCATCTGGGCAAAGCAAATATGGTTGCAGACGCCTTGAGTAGAAAGGCAGAGAGTATGGGTAGTTTGGCTTTCATTTCAGTAGATGAGAGGCCATTAGCTTTGGATATTCAATCCTTGGCCAACAGACTTGTGCAACTATATATTTTAGAGCCCAACTGAGTTCTTGTATGTGTTGTAGCTTAGTCTTCACTATTTGAGCAGATCAAGGCTCACCAGTATGATGATCCACACTTATTGGTTCTTTAAGAAATGGTACTACGGGGG
>AWOL01S0070519.1:21338-47657 GCA_000715115.1 Nicotiana otophora | reverse complement strand
AGCCTTGGTAGCCCGACGCTGAAGTTTTATTAACCCTCCTCGAAAAAGGCAAGGACGGTACAATCGGATGAGATGGTCGAGGGTGAACGGCATCCCCTCGATTTTGTTCACAAAGTATCGGATCAAAATAATGATCCGCCAAAAAGAAGGATGGACTTGGCCTCGGGTTATTTGGTATTGACGGTAGGAGTCAATAATAACAGAGTCGAGGGGACCTAACGTGAAAGGGTAAGTATACACACTTAAAAACCCTTTCACGTAAGTGGTGATATCTTCGTCATAAGAAGGGACTATTATTTCTTTGTTCTCCCAATCGCAATCTTTCTTTAGCTGTTTGAGGTGCCTCTCGGTTATCGAACACATGTACCTCGATACTGGCTCACATCGACCGGGAACCGATGAGCCTTTATCGACATTAAAATCAGAGGTAAGAACACACGCCCCAGGAACGCACTCCTCAGGCCGTGGCTCTACCGGTGTTTCATCGGCTGTGAAGATGAAGCTTTCTCTTTCTGAGGAATGGTTTGTGATGTTTTCTCCATTTTCGAATTTAAAGGTCGAGAATAGAAGAAAGTGACAAAGATTTGGTAGTTTTGAAGAAGGTCTTTTGCAGAAGGGAATCACAGATTTGCGAATAAACTCAGAGGGTACGAAAAAGAACTTGGAAAATTTGGAAGATTGAAGATGTAAAAGTGATAAATAGTAAAAGAAAGGGCTATTTATAGATTAAAGCAATGGCGGTTCAATATCAGCGGTGACCGACCATCGTCTGACATGCATTAAATGCCTTGAAAAACTAAACCGACGGGACAACTATCTCGTGCGTCATGATCGAGCCCAATGTGAACGTCAACTTATAATCTGATCGAACCGTTGTGAAATCATGTCGTTTATCGCTACATCCTTTTCGAGAAACGAGGGGACTATCTGTGTACGGTAAAAATCGGTTAGTCCTTCGTACGAACTGGTTTAAATGGTAATACATTGGATCGGAGAAGCGTCTTCATAGTTTCAGGTTGAGGTCCAATGTCAGGTCACCAAACTTCGAGCCCGAAGGACCGATAAATGTCGAGCTCGATGTTATTATCAAGCTCGAATCCAAGTCGAACTATGATGCAAAGTAAAGTTATCGAGCTTATGATTCAGAGACCGATCAACACTGACCCCGAATCAATATAGGGATCCGAGTCAGAATCGAGCTCGAGTCAAGACCGAAAACTCGAGTCAATATCGAGCTCACAGACAAGAGTCGTTGTAATCCCACTAGAGGAGAGAATTCTGACAGGAATTATGGAAAAACTGATTTGTCATGGGTCTCCGCTATGTATTTTTAATTATATCTAAAAGTAGGATCCTCCACTATAAAGAGGATGACTACATTTCTGTAAATGACAGTTTTTTTTTAGGCTTACATTGTAACTCAAGCAACATATACTCATATATTGAAGAATTATTCTTTTAAGCTTCATAAACTGATTCATCTTGCTTAGTCCCAAAAGTCATCTTCTTTCCAACCTCGTTTATTTTGCATTCTTTGCAATTTGTATTTGATATTTCTATTTATCCTTACGATTTGTATTAAGCTATACCACGTAACCTTAGAACTACGTACAAATTCAACTCTATCCGTTTTTCGGGTAAACAAAATTACCCCAGAATACCTCATGCACGCGGGCAATAAAATGGAGTTGTCGAAGTGAATTAATGGGATAGCGTCTATTGATTTGCACCCTAACTTAAAATGATGATCCGAAGTATCTAGCGGAAATGATTTGTGCTTAACGACTGTGGTTCGTCTTACCTTATTTTTGCAAGGTAGTAGTTGTTATGTCACAGAAAAGTAGAGAAAGAATATATCAAGCAATGCAGCTGATGTGTACCTCATTTTTGTGTACCAGAGTGAGATTATCATAAATATGTTTATCTTTATCAATGTCTGCAGCAGTTAAAAGGGGCAGCACGCACATAAAATTTGGGGTGAAGCCTGGAAATGCTTAAAGCCCCTTCACCGGCTGAACATCTTCCTTATGCCGGATCACTTGTGATGTTAAACGCTGGCCACAAATTATATCCAAATGCTAAAATGGGAATGAGATTTCATGGGCCACAATATATAAAGCAAAATGAGTTCTGTAGTAATAATTACAAGTTAGTGGTGCTATATTTTGTATCAGCCAGCCGGTGCAGACTGCAGTGGATGTTCCTCTTACACTACAAAATTTAGTTTGTGAGAAGCTCTTACTTTCTGGCCCCAAGGTAATCAACCTGCAAATAAATAAGTAGTGAATAAAGTCAGAGTATGTAGGCCATTGAAATACTGCAGGAATATCCACTTGAACCAATATATTATTCTCAATGCCAAAGAACAATTGAGTTCTATCCTTTACTTGTTGCTAAACGCATATATCAGAATATAAACCCATCAACAATCGTGTAGAATGCATTTTTTGGCACTATGACAGTGTCAGAGCAATTTTTTTCTAGTTTCATCTCCTTAGTTTGTTGCATAAGAACCACCCCACTGTGGTATATATAAGAGCTATAGAATTTGAATGGTAGCTTACCAGATTGAGGATTCCCTGGATTTCCAACTTCTTTCCTGCTGCCAGGTTTATTGTTACCCTGCTGTTCTACTGCCTGATTCTGCATTTAAAAGCTAAGCATTAGACATGACAGGTGAGATCATTAGGGAAAACATAAGGAGCATATCAAAAGTAAAACATGAATTAACAGGCTCTGGTGGATGGCTCCAAGCTGCATCCATCCGATAGGTATTCACTTAATAAAACTCGTTTTGGCAAGATTATAGAAGTTCAATCTAGCAATAAAATATTCTAAGAGCAATTGACCTATGACCATGGTGAAAATAATTCCTCATTGCAAGATGCAACGAGTGGATTTGTAGCTGGTGGTTTCTACAATGGACATTGTCATCACAATATGCAACAACTAGACTTTTCGATGGTGGTCGACTGGTTTCTACATGAACATAGTCGGCATGATAATAAATGAACTACGAACCAAGTAGAAGAGGAAGGACTTGCCTGCGGTAATTGCACTTGTGCCTGGTGGAGACCAAAAAACTGTTGATATGGATCACTAAAATTCGGAAGTCTTGGCTGGTTGGGATTATGTGCTACAAGTGGATGTAGCATTGGATCTTGCTGACTTGAGGCTTGCATCCTGGAAGGATCTGGTACTGGAACTGGTGGCAAATGAAACGGCGGCATAGGAAATCTAGGACCCATTCGTGCTGCTGCAGCTGCATTCTGCATCGCTGCACCTGGCAATAGAGGTGGATACGGCACCATTGGTCTGCTCATGCCAATCTCCATACCCATTCCCATACCCATGCCAATTCCCATAGCTGGCATGTACTGCTGCATTCCAGGATACATCATCGGGACCATGCCGCATCCCATGGACATCATCTGCAGACAAGCAGATATGATCAAACTATGTTTTGATTCGACTACAAATTCTTTTTTAAGATAAACAAGCAGGACTGTATCACCAGCTAGCTTCAGCATGCATATCACACAACCAGAGATAGGTTTAGAAATTATTTCCTTGACGCTGAACATTGTAAATCAGCTCAGACCAACTGTGAGCTGAAGATGCAGGTCAATAAGGAGAAGGATGAACCTTATTTTTAGCAATGAATGCCTCTTCTAGAACAGGAGAAGGCAGTGAGAATATGAGGGGAGAACTTTTAGTGCTCACGATGTAACGCTGTAAGATTTGTGCATTGATCTATTTTTTCTATGTATTCAAATATACTAAGCTGAATGACATAGGTTTCTTGTTCCAGCAACGGCGTTAAGCTTTCCATTCAAGTCCAACTAAAATTCAGTAATAACATTTCAGCACCTTTCATGGAATTTAAATCAAGAGTGTGCTACAACTAAATTAACCAGTCAGCTCCACACAGAGTAGGATTTGATTAACAAGGAGTACTTAATTTCCACAAAGGAAAAAAAAAACTTTTACAAGGTGAACCGCTCTTTTTGAGCAATTAATGGAAGTGCGGAAGAATTAACACCAGAATGGAGCCCAACAGGAATCTATCAAACAGTTTTTGAGGAAAAGCAGTGAATGACCTAGAGTGGCCCAGTTTGGTTAGCCCTGCCCTTAGTAAGTCAACTTCCAGATTTTGCCAATCTTACAGATAGAAGATGATGAAGAAGACCTGGATAATAACAACATGGGTCGTAGAATTAACTTAATTAATCTAGACACTGAAAAGTTTAGCAAATAAAGCATGAGCCCCAATTCAGTTAGCCCTTCCCTCAGTAGGTCAACAATCGACTTTTGTCAATCTTATAGATAGAAAACGACGAAGAAAAAAAAGAAGACCAGGATAACAACATGAGTCATAGAATTAACTTAATTAATCTAGACACTGAAAACATTAGCACATAAAGCATGAGAGTTTAATATAAAAAGGCCACATCTTCGCGGATTAAAATTCTATTTCCTCCTCCAACCATAGCAAGTGCAATCTCTTAGCAATAAATTGTTGGAAACTAAATAGTAAGTGGATATATAGTGAACATTAATATACCGTGTACTGTGTACATTACAATTTTGGAATCAACAGCATAAAATGAAAATACAGAATCGGAGTTATGGCCATACAAGTCCGTAATCAAACCACAAGCAGCGCTCGCAACTACATTTAAATAAGTTATACCACCCAGAAACAAATAATTTCATACTTAGAATAACATAAGGGAACACACGTGCGCGCCAGTGGTTCGTGCATGTGCACATATATGCACATAAATACATAAAGTATATGAAAAATGTAATGTAATTTGATGCATAAGGAAGGCATGGGTAATAGGTTTCACTTTTACAAAAATCTGGTGCTGAAGAAAAGAGAAGACGAGTTTTGATTTTTCATTTAGGACAGTACAAGTAGGAAACAGACTAAGGCTGTAGTACTTGACTAGCATGCAAGTTCTTAAAATTTAGGCAATATCCAAAAACTGAATTAGAGTTATCCACATACTGCTACTGATAAAAAGTGTCCATGTACTGCTACATGAATTACAAATGCTGGTAATTCAGATTCTATATTTCTTAGATCTCGTACGATTGCTCCATTTGACTTTGTCAAATGTACTGTACTTGTGAATGCGTTGCGCTGCGAAATAAGGATATTCTGATTGACTCTCAATAATCTAGTTACAATTACTACTTCCTATTAATACGATAAACAAGAAAAAGTGTGCTATAAAAGAAAGGCTATAGTTTGAATACACAATGCTGACAACATAATTATAACTTAGCATAATGGAGAAAAAAAGTATTTGAACATACATAAACCATAAAGCAACGACTAGCGACTTGCAACCAAAAATGCACTAATATTTACAGTAAATAAGCTTTAGATATTACTAGTAACATCTTGACTTTCTATTATTCACATTTAAGATGCAAGTAATAAGAGAATGAGGTTCTTGAGGTGTAAAATCATCCAATTTCCTGGTGGTTAAGCGCCAATTTTCTTTTAGGACTATAACAAATTATTCCCTCTTCAGCAAGGACTGTCAAATTCCTTTACTATTAAGAAATCGAACAAAAAAGGGTTGGGAGGTGTCAAGAGGCAATACACGGAGAAGAATGTTAACAAATATACCTGCACTTGCAATTGCAGTGATTTCAAATACTCAATTGCCTCATCCAGCATTGAAGCTTTGTCTGTCTGAAATTCAACAAAAGATTAACTTAAATATATTAAGAGGACAGTAAACTATCTGTTCAAGACATTCTAGACAATTCAAAGAAGAGGTCAAACCTTGTTACAGCGTGGTATCAGTTCCTGTAGAGCCCTCATCTTCTCATTTATTCTGTCTCGACGTCTCTGTGGTGATTGGTACATTGGCGTGTTGATTAAATAGTCAAACAAGAAAAAGCAGTTGAATTATCAACACCCTCAAATAAACAATTCCACAATACTTACCCTTTCCGAAAGATTATGGACCTCTGCAGCACGAGATCGCTTTGTAGATGTTGAACCACGAGCATGCTTCTTTGTATCACCAGACTCAAATTCAACCTCCTAGTGCAGTTGAGATATAAGTTAATGAAGCATTCACAGCAAAATCGGGTCATCATAAATCTATCAAAGAAAATACTTGAAGCAGACTCAAATGTTCAAAAATAAGAGTGATCGGAACATCTGGTCTGCTTCAGAGGTTTGCAGTTATATATGATGGGGTAAACTCAACAGAAAGGAAGAATTTGTTCTCAAAAGGAAGAATTTGTTCTCAACTTTCAGTATTTCTTGTCTTTCTCCCGCAAGACAAGGCATCACAAATGTCGGAGTTAACAATCACAGAAATGTTTACCGTGATCTCTCAAAAAATAAGATCACATATGCTCTCCGGGGAAGAGAGAAGGTAAAAGTGGGCCAGCTATTGCCAGTGTACCTCGACCCCCACAACTTTTTTTGAAAAGTTCCTTCTACCTCCTCCTTGTAGTTATTACAGTTATATTCCAAAAAACCATGGCATTTTCTTGGCATTCATGAGTTCTCCTTTGCTCCCAGTCGTCGCTAACCTCAGAAAGTGTTTCAACTTCAATATATCACACTTTTTCTCTTTAATCAAACTTCATTTGTTTTTTCTGGGAAAATAATCAATTTTACCAATTACTCATTGTATCATTCTCTAGAATCTAATCAAGTGTCACTAAAGCTGCTAAGTAATACACCGAAGCAATAAACAGAGGATAAAGTGAGAAATCAATGTTATTAATACATCCAGAAAAATGCTACGAGTCTTCTTGGAACAAATTTGTTACCCTGTCAAAGGGAAAAAAAAAGAGTTCTTTACAGGTCCGCCTGGTACAACTTAGTACACTCTATACAATCTAGAATCAGGAAAAGGAGCTCTGAAGTGAGCTACACCAGATGTACAGATTATGGAACTGATGAGGTATCTTGTTAAAACAGTTATGCAATCCTACTGAGGTACTTTCAGACATTTCAAAGTTCAAAGAGAGCTAATAAAGTTCAAAGAGAGTTGAAAAATAAATGAATTTCTATTACTTTGGGCAGAAGTCAGATCAATTCGGTTGCAAAGGAAGTTCTACTATGTCCGCTCAAAGTTGCCTCATTCGACCAAACTACCACCGCTGTGATTTGTAATATGAAACATGAAGAAATTAAGTGCTCCCTCCGCTCCAAATAGAATGATTATTATCTCCTTATTATTCAATTAAAAAAGAATAACACATTTTTAAATTTGAAAACAGAACTTTTCGTTATATCCAAACAAATAGTATTATGGTATGTTTAAAATCATAAATTTCAAAAGTCTTATAGCTAAACAAATGCGTATGACATGTTAAAACCACAAGTTTCATGTCTTCCTTTCTTTTTTAAATTTTATACCCAATCAAACTACATCACTCAAAATTGAAAACGAGGAAGTATACAGCTAACCGTGCTATATTATTCCAGCAGACAAGGAATTCCGAGGCAACTAGTTCACAACTTTCCTTTGCTTAGTCACTAGAGTATGGAGTAATTCTTTTCCAAGCTGCCCCCAACTATTCCAAGTCCCTTATGGTAACCAGCCAGGACTAATTTTACCTTACTTGTCAAACAAACTTTATTCATTAGATGATACTACTACTTAACTATTTGCAGCGCTGCTGCATTAAATTAAACCTTATCTTATAATTAGCCATTTGACTCCAAGGTGAAGGTGTGGAAAACAAGACGTAAAATAGTTTAAGAAGGTTATTAAAGATTCCTTTTATTTACGTACTAGTATCTTGGTACTCGTGAAACTGGGATTTTAATTATTGCGACTGCTGGGTCACCAAACGGTCAGCACACCATAGGGTTAGGCTGATTTCAAGGAAACATTCACATTCAGGTACAGCCCCCTCTGAAGCCGCCCTGTTCCATGGCTAACACAGACAATGGGACAAAGTGGAACAACAGTCCAAACAGTCCCGTGACTTTACGCTTAAAATGAAAAAAAAATCTGGAGGTGCACTGTCACCTATTTAGTCATAAACAAATACTCCCTCCGTTTTAATTTATGTGAAGCCATTTGACTGAGCATGAACTTTTAAACTTGTGATATAAAATAAGACACATATATTTTGTGTGGCTATAAATCATTGCATAAAGGTATAATGAAAGAGGTCATTCTTTTTGGTACAGACTAAAAAAGAAATAGGTTCACATAAATTAAAACGGAAGGAGTAATATCCAATTCCAGGATGCATTTTTCTTTTTTTGCTATGTTTAAAATGAATACTCCATGTGTTTCAATTTATGTGAACGTGTTTGATTGTGCACAAAGTTTAAAAAAAATAAGACTTTTGAAATTTATAATCCTAAACAAGTCAAAATGGGACCCAGAGTATTTGTGTGATTATAAAAGTGTAGAATTAAATGTTTAAACTAAATTATTTTCAAATATAGAAATGGGTCATTTTTTTTAGAACGAACTAAAAAGAAAATAAGTTCACATAAATTAAAACAGATGGAGTATCATTTTTCATATTTAAAATAACTTATAAATATTTAAAACTTGATTTATATCACAAATTTTAAAATAATTACTGTATTTAAAATATCACGAGGAACTAGTATTTTAGAAGTACTTAAAATATTCAAAGATTTTTTTGAAGAACAAGTACCTTTTTTCACTTTCAACGAAATAATGACGGCAAACACCAACCTAGATGGTAGATGCTATAAAACATTTTTTTGGTTTAGTGATTAGACACGTGTCATGGACTATGACACCCAAATGAACCATAGCCACAAATAATGGGCTCGGAGCCTGTCAAGCATAAGCAGATGACGTGGCCAATGAGAAAATCCCTCCTAAGGCTAAAATGCACCGTAAGTTAGATATTCTTGCGAGCCACGAAAAACGACAGCACCCGATATAGACAGGTACAGGTGCGAGTAATTGGGAATTACAAAGGAAGAAAACAACAAACTAACTGCTCACCTCATTCTGACCATCCCCATCGTTCGTTTCTCTTCCTTTACGCTTCCGATCATTCGATGCCGCAGCCGTCGGTGTCGCCAACGCCGCCGTTTGCGACGGCGGTGGCGGTGGTTCAGCGCTGGTGTTTATACTGTTTCCTGAGCCGGGAGATGACGTCACCGAAAGCTCACATGTCGCCGCCGGTTCCCTAATTGCCGTTGACGCAGTCGCAATTCCGTTGACATTTACAGCTCCACATCCTACATTTCCGCCGGGAACCGGTAATACATTATCCGCTACGTATGAAACCCTAGATTCAGGCCCTGAAATTGGAGTTTCGTTTGATTCCACGACAGTTGATTCTCTAGGTGACTTGCTCGAATTTGACGGACCAAGTTCTGACCTTGTTCGACTAGGCAATCGCGAGAAGTGTCCGAAGTTCTGGAACCGATGTGAGCTTTCAGTGCCGGGACGTCTAGCAGGAGGAGGTATAGGCGGTCGAGGAGCCACTGCGATCGGCGCTGCAGGGGATGGTTGCGGCGGAGGTGCACGGATCTCCACCGTGGGCGTACGGATTTCTCGCGGCGGCGCAGCGGTTGTAACGGTTGCGCTCGGTGTGGAATAAAGGAGATCGGCGTAAAGATCACGTTCGAAGGAGGAGGAGTCATCGAGTGGGTAGTGAAGCCATGAGGCCATCTCGTCCTCTTGCATAAACAGCTGTTGCGTTGTAGTTGTTTCCTCTACATGTTGGATCTCTCTACTGACAGCTTGTTCGGAGGGAATAAGCGCATCACCGCTACCACCGCCGTTGCTAATGTGAGATTTCTTCAGAGATCTTTGATTTTGGCTCTGCATAACCACTTGTCCATTATGCCACAATAGTTCCATGATATCGTCTTCCACCCTGTGAAACCATTATAAAAGGCAAAAACTCTTCACTTCAATCACAAATCAGAAAACCTTTCAGTTAAATCAAAAAACATTCAAAAGTGCGTAAGCTTACATTGCAGACTTTTTAGGTCTGGTAAGACCAGAAGAAGTAGGAATAGTGTAGTCACCATCCATATCAAAATCAGGAACTGAATGATTCATCTTATGCAGCTCAGCTTAAATTTCCCCGAAAAAGAAAATTGATCAAATTTCAAAATCGACTACACAGTCGGCAACAACCAAAACTCACCATAACACTCGAGTGTATTAACACCGCTCATAAATCTACCAAATCCCAATGATTCAAAAAGCTTCTTTAACCTCCATCTATAGAAGACAGAGTTAGCTCAAAAATAGAATGAAAAAGGTAACCTTTTTGGTACTCTTTAATATGGTACTGTACTCTGTAGCAATTTTTCTGATTTGTTGGGGTTGAAAATGGAGAGACACAGAGGATTGATTGAGAGGAGCGGAGAGCGAGAAGGTGGGCGATTTTGGGCGTGAGTGTGAGTACTTTCCTCTTTCTGTTCTTTCCTTTCCTTTTTTTTTTTTTTTTTTTTGTTTCTTGGTATTTGCCTTTATTGTTAATGTCCTTTCTGCAAGATAGATAAGGTGCTTCTCTCTCTCTTTCCTCTCTCGCCTTTAATCTTCGAATAAAATAGGAAGGAAAAAGACGAAATTGTTTTTTGACACTATTGCATCGGACACAGTTCTTTCACTGTCACATAAACACAATTCCCCACCTGTTTCAATCAAGCAGCTTATCATCAACTACTCTAGTACTCTTTTCTCCACAACTTGGATCTTTTACATTTTCGCCCAAATAAAGGAAAAACACTTACAAATGTGAAAACAATATGGAAACTTTGCAATATACGTAGTAACTTTGGATTGAAAACCGACTCAAATTTTCATGTTGGTTTTTGAATCAGCTCGTTTAACGTTTAGTAATTTTTCTAACTTGATTATGTAAGCATATTTAAAACTGCCTAGTGACAGAGCGAATGCTTTGCTTGGATGAAGAGTCGTTCGTTTGTTTGATGGGCCCCACTCTAGATTAGAATTTGTACGGTAATATCTCTAACATTATTGGTTAATAAGATAAACCCGATAAAGACATAATATATGACTTCATATTTGGATAATTTTGGTTTTCCAAGTAAAATGTATTATTTAATGTGTACATACTTTAATGATTAGAACAAAAGTGCATCTATAATAACCAAAAGGAATGTGATAATTTATGTTGTACAGTCGACGTGTTATGTAATGCTCCATAAAATAATCTGCTAAGTACATGTCTAAGATACTCTTACCGTTGCTTATTACTTAAAAAATACCTTTAATTAGTCCACAAAAGTTAAAAAGTAGTGATTGCTCTGTATAATAGCATTATTTATTGTGGATGCTCCAAATATTATAAGCTGATTCGGGCGTGAGCAGTCCAGATTTATTTGTTTAATTATGGCTTTAAGCTGAAAATGACGTCTAACGGTACCTGTCTGTCTCTTAAAATAATTATCTTGATCTCTAATTCGTTTGTTGATATCTACATATATTATTTTCGCATGGTTCGACTACTAATCATTAAAATTTGATACTAAGTAATTGGGTCCTTTCATTATCTCAAAACGTAAAGTACCACTTTTTTTCCTCTTCTTTTTTAAAGATTTGGATACAGTTGAATTTGTCAAAGTCGTGTGAAATCAAAATGAGGAACAACAACAACAACCCAGTATAATTCCACTAGTGGGGTCTGGGGAGGGTAGTGTGTACGCAGACCTTATCCCTACCCTGGGGTAGAGAGGCTGTTTCCAATAGACCCTCGGCATCCTTTCCTCCAAGAACTCCCCACCTTGCTCTTGAGGTGACTCGAACTCACAACCTCTTGGTTGGAAGTGGAGGGTGCTTACCATCAGAGCAACCCACCTTGTCAAAAATGAGGAACGTGGTTGAGAATGTAAGCTACTCCTTGCTTTCGTGCTAAAGCATAATTCTTAGGATATGTCACTGAAGCTAGGTCCAAGTATATCGAAGATTATATGCACTCGAATAGTGTTCTAAGAATTGAATATATATATTTCTGTCCTCTGAAGCTGACATTTCAAAATGATTTACTATGTTCTTGTGGCATAACTCAAGAAGTGGTATGTTATTCTTCTTTGACAAAAAATATAACTCTTGGTTCAAATAACTAAATTGATGTGACTATGGGTTAAACTTAGTTAACAATAATATTTCTAGATGTAGCTTCCACGGGTGGGGTAAAGCCAGATAGATTTGGTCGAATAGTGATAGCAGTATGCAATAACTATTCCAAATCAGAGGTGGATCCATGATTTGAAGTTTATGGGTTCCGACAACGATCTCGAGTTATATATATAATAATAACTGGGTTCCCAATCAGTTTTTTATAGATATTTAATGAATTTCTTAATACAAATACAGGATCTGAGTAAAAGCTACTGGGTTCACGGGAACCCACAACCCTAAAGCTGGATCCGCCCCTATTCCAAATGCATTAACAACAATGCAGCATTTAATGGCAATGAATAACAATAAATGATATTTAAGTAAATAGGATGAATGATTCATCCAATAAATGATGAACTAGATGGTTGTTTTTCCTGACATGATGGGTGACAGACAAATCCTTGAATGCTTGAGTTATTCTCGGATCTGATGAAAAAATATGAAATAATACAAACAAGAATCTTAGTGAAAATGCGGTGTTTGTATCTTAGTGAGAGAGAAAGAGAATCGTTTTTGTCAAAGTATCTTATTACAAATGAATATCACATGCCTCATATCATTGTCTCCTTTTCTCTTTATATGAGACATATTCATAGTAATCCCTAATAGTACAAGTGTAGAGAATATCTACTAGAATATTCTCTTTAATATCCTATTTTGAAAACTAGTCGTTATATCTTCATCAACGGTGCTCGACCTCGACTATTATTTTCGTCGACTATTATTTTCGTNACAACAACAACAACAACAACCCAGTATAATCCCACTAGTGGGGTCTGGGGAGGGTAGTGTGTACGCAGACCTTACCCCTACCCTGGGGTAGAGAGGCTGTTTCCAATAGACCCTCGGCATCCTTTCCTCCAAGAACTCCCCACCTTGCTCTTGAGGTGACTCGAACTCACAACCTCTTGGTTGGAAGTGGAGGGTGCTTACCATCAGAGCAACCCACCTTGTCAAAAATGAGGAACGTGGTTGAGAATGTAAGCTACTCCTTGCTTTCGTGCTAAAGCATAATTCTTAGGATATGTCACTGAAGCTAGGTCCAAGTATATCGAAGATTATATGCACTCGAATAGTGTTCTAAGAATTGAATATATATATTTCTGTCCTCTGAAGCTGACATTTCAAAATGATTTACTATGTTCTTGTGGCATAACTCAAGAAGTGGTATGTTATTCTTCTTTGACAAAAAATATAACTCTTGGTTCAAATAACTAAATTGATGTGACTATGGGTTAAACTTAGTTAACAATAATATTTCTAGATGTAGCTTCCACGGGTGGGGTAAAGCCAGATAGATTTGGTCGAATAGTGATAGCAGTATGCAATAACTATTCCAAATCAGAGGTGGATCCATGATTTGAAGTTTATGGGTTCCGACAACGATCTCGAGTTATATATATAATAATAACTGGGTTCCCAATCAGTTTTTTATAGATATTTAATGAATTTCTTAATACAAATACAGGATCTGAGTAAAAGCTACTGGGTTCACGGGAACCCACAACCCTAAAGCTGGATCCGCCCCTATTCCAAATGCATTAACAACAATGCAGCATTTAATGGCAATGAATAACAATAAATGATATTTAAGTAAATAGGATGAATGATTCATCCAATAAATGATGAACTAGATGGTTGTTTTTCCTGACATGATGGGTGACAGACAAATCCTTGAATGCTTGAGTTATTCTCGGATCTGATGAAAAAATATGAAATAATACAAACAAGAATCTTAGTGAAAATGCGGTGTTTGTATCTTAGTGAGAGAGAAAGAGAATCGTTTTTGTCAAAGTATCTTATTACAAATGAATATCACATGCCTCATATCATTGTCTCCTTTTCTCTTTATATGAGACATATTCATAGTAATCCCTAATAGTACAAGTGTAGAGAATATCTACTAGAATATTCTCTTTAATATCCTATTTTGAAAACTAGTCGTTATATCTTCATCAACGGTGCTCGACCTCGACTATTATTTTCGTCGACTATTATTTTCGTCGACTCTTCGGTTATGAGTCTTGCTGCTTCCTGGTCCACCTCGACTAACGACGACTCGAGAAGTCTTTCTTTAGTGTTATCTTATCTTAAATATTTCAGGGCAGATTTGACCCATGCAGTTAGTCCCTCCGCTTATTGAGGCCAGTCTCGGGAAGACTTGATGAGCGGATTCTGTTCATTGCGGCTGAAACGATTGGACGAGTTGATCGGGTCGTGATGATTGAGGCGAGCTGGCAACGTGGCCCTTCGTGAGCCGCACATTATGGAGTTGTGCTGTCCATGAATCAAGGTGACATCATGACATCGTGCGTCATCATGATGCGTATTCCCGATACATCGCTTCGTTTTGCGTGGGACTCCTGAATGGTCCTGCTGCTTCGATTCCGCTGCCAGGTAATGATGAGCCAATTTCTCAGTTCTGACGCCTGAATTCCTATAAATAGAGACGTGAGGGTGTAATTCCAAACTTTACAGACTTCCTGCAGCGAAACCCAATATCTTCTTCTTCTTCTTCTTTCGTTGTTGTGCATATTTTCCCTTGGTTCCAGCGATTCTTATCGTTTTTAATCCTATATTATTTGATACCTTCCTCTCTTTCGTTGAAAATATGTCTAATGTACCTTCTGACTCCAGGGAGGGAACTGACCCAGTCCCTCTAGCGATAGTTTTTCCTCCTCATGCGGAGAGCGTTCCCACTGCTGTTGAGGACGGAAGCTTCCCGATGGTGGAAGAGATAGTTCCTCATAACCCCGACGCCATGTCTGATTTCTTGAAATCGCCTGAAGCCGAACCCAGAACCTTTAAGTCAGCGATGAAGGAGGCTGATTTGTTAGAGCTTCAGGCTAAATATGGCCTTCCCGATCACGTCGAGTTGATCCCTGCCGGGTGGGATGCGGTGCAGGACCACCGTCTTGGGTATTGCGTATTCTATGCCTACACCTTTCACGACGGCTACGCTCTTCCTCTCCTTTCGTTGGCGGAGGAATTTTGTCGCTTCTATAGCGTTTGCCCGGCTCAGCTCGCGCCGTATGTCTACAAGCTCATAAGGATGCTTACCAAGTTTGCGGAGTTAGCCGGGGTCGAGATCACACTTCGATACTTGATGCACCTATTCTCCCCCAGCTTTTATAGGGGGACGATGCTGAACCTTCGCCACTGAGGAGGCAAGTGCCTGTGGTGAAGATGGACGACAAAGCTAACCGCTAGTTCTGGCTCAATGTTTTCTTCGTTAGAACTGAGGTCGTGGTGGCCAACATCGACGACTTCCCTGAAGCTTGGAATTGCACTCGTAAGCGCCTAACTCCCTTGCATGTAGGTACTTGGTTTATTTTGCTTGGTCGTGGATTCTGACCTCTTGTTCTTTTCTTATACAGCCAAGACCTCGCCTCCTCCTTTGGCCGAGGACATTTTTGGTTGGGTCGGTCGGCTCTCCTCCCCTCCCTCCTACATCGTAGATATTTGTGAGTGGCCGGGCTTGTTCAAAAGGTTTGGGCCGGCTCCCCCCTCAACTGGTAAGTTACTCGTTTTATTGGAGTCTTGGCTCCCTTCTTTTCCGTTTACTTTGCTGACTTTCCCTTTTTCCTGTGTTTTTCCTAGGATCTGCCAGGGGGCCTTCAAGGAGGTCGAGAGCTCCCGCCCCTTCGTTTCGGAAAAGAAAAAGCGCCTGTGCCTTCGGATCCTACAACGACAGCTAGTTCTATTCGCACCTCGCTCCCTTTTATTGCAGTGTTTGTTCCCGTTCCTTCTGCGGCCGTAGAGACCGCGAAGACCGCGGAGATCTCAGCCTCTCCCATACGTCGTCTTATAGATGAAGACGATGAGCATGTTCCGAGCAAGGGGGACTTAATGCCCCGCAAGAGGAGGTCTGTAGATGTTGGCGGCGGGGTCACCTGGGCTGTTGATTCAATGGCCGGTGATGTTTCCTTGTGCGAGACGACGACCATAGTTATCGGGGATGACAACGAGCCGGAGTCCGGGTCCCCGAGGTTGGAGGCAGTCGAAGTGGGTATGCCTTCGGTGGTAGCCGAGGTGGTGAAATCGGCTGATGATGCCTTCGATACTTTGAGGCGAGAGGATGCATCGACATCCCAGCTGACTGTTGATGCTTCTTTGTCGACTGACGAGAGGGGTAAAGATGTTGCCGATGAAGGCGACGAGTCGAGGTCTGACATTGATGTGACCGACCTGAAATGATGGAGGGTCTACAAGAATCATTGCGATCCCTATGGATCGCGACTTGCTGAAGAACACGAAAAACGTGGTCCCTGCCCTCGAGCCTCTTTGCTCCGAAATTGAGGGTAAGACCCTCAAAAAATTGGACGATATCACCTTGTCGAGGAGCATAGCTGGTCTCGCTCTCCGGGTGAGTGCTTAGTGTTTTGTCTTTTTCTTTTTTGCCTTTGTTGGCAGGGATGTTTTCATATTTGCCTTACTCATTTTTGTGTTTGCAGACTGTGATTTTGGAGATTGAAAGTGCCCGAAGAGAGGAGAAACATAGGGAAATATTTGCAAGGCTGAAAAACAAATATTTCGAGTATCGTGGCAAGTACCAGGAGTTCTGCAGGCCCTTCGTGATAAGCTGAAGGAGAAGGATGACGAGCTGGTGAGAGTCATCGAGAAGTGCAACGTCCTCTAGGGGGCGTTGAGCAGTAGGGAGGAGAAGCTTGAGGTCAGCAGGGTCATAGAGGCCAGGTGCAGTGACCTTCAGGCACAAGTGGTTGAGTTGTGCATGCAATTAGAAGAATGCTGGCTACAAATGGCGGTCCTTCATGGTGAAGTTGCCGAGAAGAAGAGAGAGCTTGAGAAGGCGGAGTCTTCCCGTTTGGAGGCTCGGAGAAAATCGAAGATGTTAGAGTTGGCGAATAGGATTCTCCGAGCCGAGCGGGAGATTGATATATCTACGGTGAAGGTAAAAGAGGATAGACCGGAGGAGAGGATCGGAGAGCTGGAGAAAGACAACTCCCTCCTCCATGATTGGGTGGCCGCTTTAGAGGCTGAAAAGGCTCAATTTCTTGCGCAACCGTCTTCCTGACGAGTGTCTGGTGTATGTAAAAATCTAACTCGTACTCTGTCAAATAATAGTATAGAAAGATATCGAACGCACATAGATTGGTTTATCTATTCTACAGACGTTTCTTGTTTAATTACTATTTGAGAAAATCAGAAAGAGTTGAGTTGTGAATTAACTAACTAAATGCATGAATAGAACAACATAATTTTTTTCCCCACAAATATAATAAAAAGGTGTTGGGATCCTTACTTCTCTTAATATTTTTATTATACAGTAGATATATTTATCCTTCAATTTCTATTTCTCATAAATGTATAAATGTCTCTCACGATTACATTTGTATATTATTACTGTAGTTGAACAATTAATTGCACTCCTCTCGACTATACAAATTAATATAAAATGGTAATACTAAAGAACCAGAAATATATACTTGAACTAAAACATGCTCTTTTAAGTAAGTCCCTTTCGGTTACCCTACTTGTTATAACTGATTACTACAATATTCGCCTATTTCGTTTACAAATAAGTGTAGAATCAGTTTTAACATATAAGAGCTAGATGTCACTAAATAAAAGTTAACATCTATCAAACCAAAAGTAACTATATTACTTCTTTCGCCTCTTTTGATTACAGAATTAGTAAGAAGTTAATATGTAGTACGAAATAGATAGATGTTAACAAATTATATAACACCTAACTATAAAGCAAATAAAATTTAAATAAAAAGCTTCAGCTCAAGAATATGAAATTGAGGAATAATATCTACTATTATATAGAAATATTAAGATCCGCCATTCTCCCAACACAAGAAAAGTTACTCCATAATACAGTTAGTAGTGATAACGGAAATATTCTTGCCCATTAAATAAGAAAATAGAAAAAAATATTTAAAAGAATAATTATCCCTATTTAATTAAAAACATGAACTAGAATAATTTCTAATATTATACTTTATTCGGAACTAGAAATGAAGATACTGTAATAACTAAAAGAAGAAAAGAAAGTACGGAAAGAAGCAAGAAAAACAAAGCTCTCCAAGAATATTTTTTCAATGTGAAGCCCGTTCCTCTCAATTTATAGTTGAATTCTCCTTGGCATAGCATGTAAATATGGCTCATGAAATCTAAATAGCATGTAAATATGGCTCATGAAATCTAAAGTTTCATATTTGCTTCAGATTTGCATAACAAAGTTTTAGATTTGCTTCAAGTTGCAAAACCAAACTTTTGCCTTCAACTTGGCAAATTGGCGTTTGCCACTTGCTTTCTTATCCTTCTTTTTCTTATTCTTCCTTTTTCTCTTCTTTCTTTGAAAAATTCAAGGCTTAATTTCTTTTGCCACATATCTCCATAGTTGATGCATATTGAATTTGTAACGACCCGGCCGGTCGTTTTAAGTATTACAGTCTCGTTCCCTTATTTACTGTTCCGTTTGTACTTTATAGTTGTTGTATGACTTATCGGGTTAGTTAGTTCGGGTCCGGAGAGAATTTAGAGTAAAATGAGACACTTAGTCTCTTAAATGGAAAACTTAAGTTGTAAAATTCGACCGGATGTTGATCTATGAGTAAACGACCTCGGATTCGAATTCTGATGATTTCAGTAGCTCCATATAGTGATTTTGGACTTAGAAGTATGTTCGAAAAATTATTTGGAGGTCCGTAGTGGAATTAGGCTTGAAATGACGAAAGTTGAATTTAAGAAGTTTGACCGGGGGGTTGACTTTTTGATATCGAGATCAAAAATCGATTCTGGAAATTGGAATAGCTTCGTTATGTCTTTTATGACTTGTGTGCAAAATTTGAGGTCAATCGGACGTGATTTGATAGGTTTCGGCGTCGTTTGTAGAATTTGAAAATTTCGACGTTCATTAGGCTTGAATCCGTATGTAATTCGTATTTTTGAAGTTGTTTGAGGTGATTTGAGAGTTCAACTAAGTTCGTATTGGGATATAAGACTTGTTGGTATGTTTGGTTGATGCCCCGGGGACCTCAGGTTGATTTCGGGTGGTTAACGGACCAAGGTTCGAAATTGAAGATTTTTTTGAAGATTTGCTGGTTCTGGTGTGATCGCACCTGCGGGAAAAGGCTCGCAGGTGCGATGATCGCAGAAGAGACAATACACACGCATAAGCGAGGGTCTTTGCAAGTGCGTTCCTAGGCATCGCAGAAGCGATCTGGGCTGGCCAAGCTATTCTCGCAGAAGCGAGTTGTTTCCGCAGAAGACATGCGACCTCTTGTCCGCATCTGCGAAAGTGCTGGGCAGAACCCTTTAAGTTCGAGGGTTCATGATTTTTTACTATTTTCGGATTTTGGAGCTCGGTTTGGACGATTTTAGAGAGGAATTTTTCCACACAAGTTGGGGTAAGTGTTCTTAACTCCTTTGTGATTATATTCCATGAATCTATCTTCATTTTTAGCAATTGGTTGATGAATTTAAAGAGGAAATTGGGGGTGTTGGCCTAAAGTTCATAATATGAATTTTTGAGTTCTGAATATCGATTTGGAGCCGGAATTGAGTGAAATTAGTATGGTTGAACTTGTAATTGGATGGGTTATCGGATTTTGTGAGTTTCGTCGGATTCCGAGATGTGGGTCCCATGGGCAATTTTTGGAGTGTAATTTCGGATTTTGTGGGAAAGTATTAGTATTTTGATACGAAATTAATTTCTATAAATTGCGTGGACTAAATCAAATTTATTGTGGCTAGATTCGAGCCGTTCAGGAGTTGATACGCGCAGAATGGGATTTCGGGAGAATTGTTTAGCTTGCTCGGTATTGGATTCGTCTTGTTCGAGGTAAGTAACTCTTCTAATCTTGGTGCTGAGGGTATGTACCTTGAATATACGTATTATGTGAATTGTTTGAAGGTGACGCACATGCTAGGTGACGGGCGTGTGGACGTGCACCATAGAAATTGTGACGTAATTATTTCGTGGAATTTTGTAGTCAAATAATCTTGGCATTTTCTATGTAGTTTTATATGTTGAAGAAATTTAGCTGAGAATCATATTAAAAATCATGTTGAGGCTATGTGCTAGTATTATTGGGACCCACATAGGTCATATTATTATGAATTATTTGTTTTAAATTAAAAATTTATACTCAGTCATATTTATTTCATTGCATATCATATCTCAGTCTCTGTTGTCATTTATTGATACATCATATCATCATTTTCGGGCTATTTTCATGACATTGTGAGCCCATGAGAGAGAGACTGGAGAGATTGATGACTGAGGGAGGCCGAAGGCCTGACTGTGAGGATATCTTTGGGATCAGGCCATGTTGGCTTTATATATACTACCTCCGTTCCAGTTTATGTGAACTTATTTTCTTTTTGGTTCGTTCCAAAAAGAATGACCCTTTCTAAATTTGGAAATAATTTTGCTTAAACTTACAATTCTACCCTTAATGGGAAGCTTTTATAACCACATCCTTTTTGAATTGTTTAGGACCATAAATTCCAAAAGTCTTCATTTTTTCTTTAACTCCGTGCCCAGTCAAACAGGTTCACATAAATTGGAACGGAGGTAGTATATATTATTGTTATTATGTGGATCGGAGCTGCCCGCCTGCAGCAGGCCTTATAGGCTTTATATAGCACGTGAGTTGTCTGTGCAGTTTATAGCGCTTGGGCTGAAGGAGCCCCTCCGGAGTCTGTACACCCCCAGTGAGCGCGGTTGATATTATTGAGGGATGGATCTTCCCTGGACATGAATCTTGTCCGAAGTATTATATACCTGGAGATGGATCTTCTCCACGGGCTGGATTGGCCCTACTCGGTACTGAGTGACTGATGATCAGTTGATGTGTATATTCCGGGATGGATCTTTCCTGGGCCGGATTGGCCATATACAGTACCGAGTGATTGGGCATGATGAGTGGAATGCGTAAAAAAATAAGATTGAGTACTCTGAGAGTGTGAGTACATGAGTTCATCTCTGAGATACATTGCATTGACATGCACATATGACATACAAGCATAGAGATATATTTTCCTCATGCTGTACGGTATCACATCATTCATGATTTCTCACACATATTGACAGATAAGCATAGTGATGCATTTGTTTAACATTGGTTATCTAGAAAGAAAATGAGACATCTTAATTATCATTGAAAGGATTTTGGAAAAAATTATTATTTTCAAACTTACTCATATTTTTGGCAACTTCGGTAAGTGATTTGGGTTTTCACTGATGTACTTGAAAGGCATAACTATTTTCAGAAATCATGATTTTGCTGAGCATTTTTATCTCTGAGTTACTTCTTGTATTATTTGCTTTACGTTGTTATGGATTGTTGTTGGCTATTGGCGTGGACCCGACCTTGGTACAAGCTCGTCACTACTTTCAACCTAAGGTTAGGTTTGTTACTTATTGAGTACATGTGGTCAGTTGTACTCATACTATACTTCTGCACCTTGTGTGTAGATGTTGGCTGCTGATGTTACTGTGTTCGTTGGGAGCTGGATCTGAAGATGTACCTGCGTTCCGATTGTTGCTGCCACTTGTTTATGATAGCCTTAGATTCATAAAACTCTGTTTATGTACTTTTCGAACAAATGATGTATTAACTTCATACCAGCTTTGTATACTCCATTCTTAGAAGCTCATGATTTGTACTACCAGTTCTTAGGAAAATGTGTTAGTTTTATATATTTTCTTTTAATTAATTGCCTTATTAATTTCATTGGATTTGGATAGTTGGTAATTGGCTTACCTAGCGGGTTGGGTTAGGTGCCATCATGACTAGTTGGATTTTGGGTCGTGACAGGGTAGTATCAGAACCCTAGGTTCATAGGTTCTACAAGTCATGAGCAAATATCTAGTAGAGTCTTGCGGATCGGTATGATGATATCCATACTTATCTTCGAGAGGCTACAGGGCATTTAGGATAATTTTTATCTTTCTTTATTTATCGTGCTAAATTGATTCAGCTTAAAACATAACTCTTTGAATTCCTTCCACGCATTCGTATGCATACATGAGCGCTCGCTATCAGCTATGCATCGCCGGCTTGTGATCCCATGAACGAGGTTTGAGATAAGTATTATGTGTTTTGGTAATGAGCCAGTCTAGAGGACTTGAGGCCAGGGTTGGACCGCAGCTTAAGCTCGGTAGCTTCAGTTGTAACTTGTACATTTTGATTACTATCTCTGGTAATGTCCCTACAAGTGGAATTTGTGGCTTGATGAGCGATGGGATGGCTTTGTGATGAGTATAATATAACTGCGGGATGTGTCAAGATGATTTGAATGTGACTGTCACGATCCAAAATCCAAAAAGGCCGTGATGGCGCCAAACACCACTGTCAGGCAAGCCAACCATAATCAGTTAATTTAATTACCCATTTTAGTATTTTTAAAATAAAAATTTCTTTAATGAAATAGTAAAGATAAAACTCATAGAGTAAATGATAAATATTTTTAGCAACTAAATTTTTAAATAATTCACAACCATTCCCAAAACCCGGTGTCACAAGTGCATGAGCATTTACTAGGGAATTAAAAATAAAATACAGTCAGCATCTGTCTAGAATACAAATTAGACAGGAAAAATATAATAACCTTGAAGGAGATTCTGGTGGCTGCGGATCGTAATACAGAATGCAGCTCACATACGTCCCCACAGTTATTAACCACACCTCTGTACCCACAAGGCCACTAGACATATATGTACCTGCACAATAAAATTTACAGCAAGTGCAGTATGAGTACGAAAATAACGTGTGCCCAGTAAGTATCAAGCCTAATCTCGAAGAGGTAGAGACGAGATGGCCGACTTTGACACTCACTATGGGTCAATAATATTAAATAATCATGAAATAAAAATATTCATATCAACGTGATTTTCAGAGTTAACAGTAATTTTATTGACCAGTAGAAATAATTAAATTCCTTCAAATGCAGTAATTCTCAATATATTAATTAAACTCCTTCAATTTCAAATAAATTTTTAATTTATCAATTAGTCTCATTTACAAGAATAACAATAATTCCTTAACAAGCAGTAATAATAATTCATTAAATTTCAAGATTTCCAATTTATCAAATAGCTCATTTACAAGAATAACAATAATTCCTTAACAAGCAGGAATAATAATTCATTAAATTTCAAAGATTTTCAATTTATTAATTAGCTTCACAAGCTGAAATAAACTATTAAGGTATCATGTAATTATTATTATTAAGCACGATTTCTGCCGAGGACGTACGGCCCGATCCAGAGTGTCGTGTACACTGCCGAGGGACGTGCGGCACGATCCATAGATGCATCTATCCTGTCGAGGCGTTCGGCCCGCTCAACAAGAAAGGAGGACATTTTCTTATGTACCTCCGGAAAAAAAGTATATTTATTATAAGATAAATTTGAGAGGAAGAATAATTTCTTTTATCAATTAATTAATTTGAATAGAAAATCAAGCATATGAGATTTTCATCCTTTAATATCTTTATCTAACAATTCACAATATATTCATATATCTCATTTAATATTAATTAAAAAAAGAATATAATTTACACAAGTAATTCTTGCTTTGAGTCCTAAACTACCCGAACTTTAGTATTAATAGTTGCTACGCATGGATTCTCGTCACCTCGTGCGTATGTAGCCCCCGCAATTAGCAACAATTATTCAATTTAATCCCTATGGGGTAATTTTCCCCTCACAAGATTAGATAAGAGACTTAGCTCGTCTCAAAGTCCACTTTCCGAATACCACGTCATGTTAAATGCACAATTCGGTGCCGAAATATCCGAAGCTATTCAAATATTATACAAAATAATTAATACATGTTCAAAAATTCTAATTTAGGCAATTGAATAAATTACCCTAACCAAAATAGTAAAATTCCTAAGATTCACCCTGGGCCCACGTGCTCGGATTTTGGAAATTTTCGGATGAAAACGTTACCCATAATCTCAAGAACCTAAATATATAATTTTTACCCAATTCCATAACTATTTTTGTGGTTAAAATCTCACTTTTATAAAAATCTAGGTTTTTCATCTAAATCTTTGATTTATAAGATTTACTAGTTATAATCTACCTATAATCTATGTATTTAACTCAAGGGGTGTAGAATTAACTTACCTTCATGTTACTAGTTGAAATCCTTTCTCGAACAGCTCCAAAATCGCCCAAAAATGGAGGAAACACGGACAAAAATGGCTCAGCCTAGCCCCTTTTTAACATTCTGCCCGAATAGCTTTTTCGCACCTGCGGAGGGCTATCGCACATGCGGCTTTCGCACCTGCGGAAATTCCTCACAGGTGCGAGTTCCACTCGCCTGGGCCAAGGTCGCATCTACGCAAAAATTCTCGCACCTGCGTGTTCGCAGGTGCGCCCAATGTTCCGCACCTGCGATGGCAGGCCTTCTTTCCCCCTTCCGCTTCTGTGATTGAAGCTCGCATCTGCGAGGGTCGCAACTGTGGCTATCCAAGCGCAGGTGCGAACGTACCAGAAACAGAAGGCTTCAGTTCCTCTTCAGAATTTCAAAATTGATCTGAGCCTCGTCCGGTTAACACTCGGGGCCCCCGGGGCCTCGCCCGAACATACCAACAGGTTTGAAATCATAAAATGGACTCGCTCGAACTCACGGAACGTATAAAACAACATCAAATCTAAGAATCATACCCCAAACCAAATTGATTCAAACTTAAAATTTTCAAGTTCTTTAATTTACTTCCAATGCGCCGAGACATACTTAAACTTCTCGGAATGATGCAAAAATTTACGTGCAAGTCTTAAATCACTATACAGAACTATTCCCAAACTCGAAATTTCAAACGGACTTCAATTACTCAAAATCCTACCCCAAACCAAATTTAAAGAATTTTAAACCTTCAAATAGTTGATTTTTACTATTAAACGTCAAAATATTCCCGGGTTATCCAAAATCCGTTTCGGACATACGCCCAAGTCCAAAATCATCATACGAACCTATTGGAACCGTTAAATCCCGATTTCGGGGTCGTTTTCGCAAAATGTTGACCGAAGTCAAACTTGTCCATTTAAAGCTAACTTAAGGAACCAAGTGTTCCGATTTCAACCCGAACACTTCCAAATCCTGAACCAACCATCGCCGCAAGTCATAAATCATTAAAAACACATACGGGAAGTTTTATTTAGTGGAACGGGGTTCTAACAGTCAAAACGACCGGTTGAGTCGTTACCTTCTCTCCCACTTAAATATATGTTCGTCCTCAAACGTGCTAAGGACTGTTCCAGAGTTGTCCAAAATCACAGTTTAACACTTCGGGCACCTACCCGTGCTACCACACCCAATTGAGCACATTAGCTCGAGCCAATCTGAAGATTCTCCCCTTTATTTAGGCGATTAAGCCTTAGAGCCCAATTCTAACACTCAGAATTCTTCACCATGCCTGTTTCCAACCTACGAACACCGTATCAATCACTACACGATGCACCAATACATGGTTGCATACCTTGGTTGAATTTAGACCATGCACCGCACCATTCACATGATCATAATATCATCCTCCGATAACAATAGCCGAAATTATACGAATCTGATGTTCACAACACACCTCATGATACCTATAATTCCTGTTCCAACTCTTGAACTGCTTCCACGATGGAAGAAATGTGTAGAAATTCATAACCAACTGCTGAGTTAACAAATTATTGAGTTTCTCCTTCTGACAAGAACCATTGCCTCCTTATGGACCAAATAATGGTATTTGCTCTTTATTATACTTCATATAATCCGATCATACTGATCCCAGATCCAATAACCTCGTCTCACTTAGTATAAGCTGCTCAGGTAATAAGCCACCCGAGACATGACAAAAAGTTCTCATATGACGCTACAATGAGCTAATAAGCTACGGACTCGAGTGCGATACATAAGGAAAACAGACTATGGGAAGGATTACTCAACCCACGTGACTAATTAAACAACTGAAAAGGTATCATGAACCTTCCTCAGAAAATGGGACACAAAAACACATAAAATACAATATAGGGACTGTACTCAACATCACACTATTGCGGCGTGCAACCCGATCCGCACAAAAAGAATCTATAAGAAAATACTTACCGAGCTAGAATGCTCATTACTTACCAAAATATCCGAACATCGGACACAAGCACGCTAAGTGCATAATACCATCCTTGGAAGGACCGACA
>AWOL01S0070519.1:0-11178 GCA_000715115.1 Nicotiana otophora | reverse complement strand
TCATTTAATATTAATTAAAAAAAGAATACAATTTGCACAAGTAATTCATGCTTTGAGTCCTAAACTACCCGGACTTTAGCATTAACAGTAGCTACGCACGGACTCTCGTCACCTCGTGCATATGTAGCCCCCGCAATTAGCAACAATTATTCAATTTAATTTCTATGGGGTAATTTTTCCCTCACAAGATTAGACAAGAGACATAGCTCGTCTTAAAGTCCACTTTCCGAATACCACGTCACGTTAAATGCACAATTCGGTGCCGAAATATCCGAAGCTATTCAAATATTATACAAAATAATTAATACATGTTCAAAAATTCTAATTTAGGCAATTGAATAAATTACCCTAACCAAAATAGTAAAATTTCTAAAATTCACTCTGGGCCCACGTGCTCGGATTGTGAAAATTTTCGGATAAAAACGTTACCCATAATCTCAAGAAATTAAATATATAATTTCTACCCAATTCCATAACTATTTTCGTGGTTAAAATCTCACTTTTATAAAAATTTAGGTTTTTCATCTAAATCTTTGATTTATAAGATTTACTAGTTATAATCTACCTATAATCTATGTATTTAACTCAAGGGGTGTAGAATTAACTTACTTTCATGTTGCTAGTTGAAATCCTCTCTCGAACAGCTCCAAAATTGCCCAAACATAGAGGAAACACGGACAAAAATGGCTCAGCTTCGCCCCTTTTTAACATTCTGCCCGAACAGCTTTTTCGCACATGCGGAGGGCTACCGCACATGAGGCTTTCGCACCTGCGGAAATTCCTCGCAGGTGCGAGTTCCACTCGCCTGGGCCAATGTCGCATCTACGCAAAAATTCTCGCACCTGCGCGTTCGCAGGTGCACCCAATGTTCCGCACCTGCAATGGCAAGCCTTCTTTCCCCCCTTCCGCTTCTGCGATTGAAGCTCGCATCTGCGAGGGTCGCACCTGCGGCTGTCTAAGCGCAGGTGCGAACGTACCAGAAACAGAAGGCTTCAGTTCTTCTTCAAAATTCCAAAATTGATCCGAGCCTCGTCCGGTTAACACTCCGGGCCCCGCCCGAACATACCAACATGTTTGAAATCATAAAAGGGACTCGCTTGAACTCACGGAATGTATAAAACAACATCAAATCTAAGAATCATACCCCAAATCAAACTGATTCAAACTTAAAATTTTCAAGTTCTTTAATTTACTTCCAATGTGCCGAGACATACTTAAACTTCTCGGAATGACACAAAAATTTGCGTGTAAGTCTTAAATCACTATACGGAACTATTCCCAAACTCGGAATCCCAAACGGATTTCAATTACTCAAAATCCTACCCCCAAACCAAATTTAAAGAATTTTAAATTTTAAAATAGTTGATCTTTACTATTAAGCGTCAAAACGCTCTGGGTTTATCTAAAACCCGATTCGGACATACGCCCAAGTCCAAAATCATCATACGAACCTATTGGAACCGTCAAATCCCGATTCCGGGGTCGTTTTCGTAAAATATTGACCGAAGTCAAACTTGTCCATTTAAAGCTAACTTAAGGAACCAAGTGTTCCGATTTCAACCCGAACACTTTCAAATCCCGAACCAACCATCCCCGTAAGTCATAAATCATTAAAAACACATACGGAAAGTTTTATTTAGGAGAACGGGGTTCTAACATTCAAAACAACCGGTTGGATCGTTACAACGACGAGAAGTGTTTCCTTGAAATGTAAAGGAAGGGCCATTGGGTGCTTGATTTTCATTTTGATGTGACGTACAATCTCGAGTATGAATGTTTTGAAGGATCTTTCACGCTGTTAAATTTTGGTACAGATTAAAGTCTCATGTCTTGTTAATAATTTTGGACTCAAAAAGATTAAGTGATTGCATAGTAATTGTGGCTGCGAAAGGGTATAACAAGATACCAATTTGAGGCTAAACAAGTGGGTTATCCCCTGCAGAGTAATCTATGTAGGTGTGTTCCTTATAATGAAAATAGAGAGAGTTTCTTTTCTACCAATAGGGCGTATGTGTTGAGACTTGAATTTGAATCTGGTTGAGAAAGTTGGCTTGAGTGTTAAGAGAATGAATGCGAGCTTAGCGAACGATTGCGGTATTTTTATGGTTGGCATGGTATGAGCTTGAGAAGAATTTGACTGCGATGTTATGGTAGTAATAGAGTACGGGTACTGCAAATTATCAAGTGTTTTAATTTATGGCTTTGAGCAAAGTGGGTGAGCCCGCTATTGACAATTCAATTTCATGGTTATGTGTCAAATTTTTGTTTTGGTCTGAGGTATACTTGGAAATCAGAGATAACTTGCAGAGGTGGAGTTCGAGAATAACTCGAGTAAGGAAATTTCTGCATACGAGTTATGGTACTTTAGAAGTATAGGAAAATCATGGGATGAGTGAGCTGTTATTTCTGAAGGATGTAGCGCGCACAGAATATGAATTTGATCGGTGGTATTAAGGCAGGTTTACTTCTTTGAGTGGTACTGTGCTAATAAGGCACGTGTCTTTTGACCCATTTCGGCGGTGCAATTTAGATTTGAACAAAGTGGGTGACTCTCTAGAAGGTGCTAATGGATTCAAAAACGTATAAGTGGCAATTGAAAATTTTTCGGATTCGTATATCGCTAGAATCAGTTATTTACATTGGATGGTGTCGGGATTTGCGGTAATTCTGTATGACTATGGATTCTACATTTCAGTATAAGAAAGAAAAGGGGGACAGTTTTAAATTTACATAAGGTCTTTCAGAGTGGATGCCTCGATTGTGGTGCTTTTGGGGTACTTAAGAGGGAATTCAGCGGCTTATGGACCTTAGGGCATTGTGGTTCTATGCTAGGGTTCGTGGGGTGAGTTGTGGTTAAAGATCATGGTGTTTTAGCAAGGAGAAGTATCAATTTGAAGACAAATTCGGAAGGGACTCAGAGAAATAAGACAACTTGGTAGTAGGTTGGATCAGTATGGTAATGGATATTTCATAGGTATTGCGACACTCTCCTGGTTGATCGACTGCTGATTTTAAGATGTTGCTATGTGGCACGAAAGAATGGGAGAAGTATTCCTCGTGGGATGATCGTGTATGAGAGATGTGTTGGACATTCGGGCGGTGGAGATGGGATCAGAAATGGTGATTCGTGTGTTCTTTAGATTTGGAGACTGTGAGTTTTCAGGAGCAGATTGTTTCATGGTTGTGGACTGTGAAGTCATGGCCGAAGCTAACCAGATGATAGTATGTATTATGACTTAGTCGTTTTGTATTTTTAGAGAGTTATTTATCTATTTTTGGGTGACCAGAGTTGATTTGGGGGTCCATTGGTAGACCCAATTAGGATGTGTATTCTACACCGAGTTGGAATAGTTGGCTCCATACTGCTATTATGGAGGGATGTGCCATTCGGTTGATGTTGAACTTATTCGTATTCTGAAATGATCTGTGAGTTACTCTTCTATGCTACGAGGAGTTGTGATTCATTGGTTGTATGCACACATGGTGCGGTTTTATTGGGGGCCTCATGGCAGAATTCGAGCGAGATGAGTATTTGGGTATTACATGATCGATTGCGTATTGGTTATGTTCTTTCAGGTTTTGTGTGGCATTGTGTCATTTTCCTCTCCGTGGTTATTGATTTTGAGCAGGGTGGCTCGAGATATATAATATGGACCAGCGTTGGGATGGGGTCACACGTTGCAACGGAGTTATATTAAGGTATGGACCTTGTGTTAGAATCGTGTGATGGATTTTCAGCATTTCTTTGTGGCGGTACTTGTTAATCTTGCAGGGCAGTTTTCTCATTTGAGTCATTTTCCATGACTGAGTACATTTGAATTATTGCATATTGGTGCACGAATGGCACGGTTTGTGGCTCTAAGTTATATTGGTGTGGCATGTCTGTGGGATAGTTGTGTTTAATAATATGAGGTCATTGGACCTAGAATGGGTACTATCAGGTTCGATTACGGTATATTCGAGAGAATAATATGGAAAGTTGGCTTAGGAAGTGGTTATGGTTCTGGTTAGGGTGAGGGAGCTCCATGACTTGTTGATATGATAAGCTCAACTAGGCTAACTAGGGATAAAAATCATTAAGGTAAGTCAATTTAGGCTATGGCTCAACCAAGAAGGCCTACGTTCATTTCTCAACTCTAAAATCTACCTAGAATTTTGCCTCGAATCACATTCAAGACAAATTCTAGATTTTCAAATAAACAAGAGAACTAGACAATATAAACTAACCGCATAATACACTTGGGACCAACGAAAACTATGATTTCAATCATCAATAAGTATGAGCTTAGAAAAGTAATCATAAAACCCATGAATGGTACTTAATCGAGTTCGTCTTTTTCTAAGTCTCGTGCTTTTCAAGTCAAATCAAGTTTAGCCAACTTATTTAGGAAAATAAATTAAAACAACTAAAAGTCCTAAAAAATATTTGGTTCAAAATATTATGACCATGGCAAAGAACCGAACAAAAAATCAATGGAAGTACATGAAATAAGTTGCATTATTAATAAGGCAACTCAAATTTTATTTTTTCAGTTTTTTTTAAAGTTTACTAAAAACATATTTTTCAGTTGTAACACATACTCTTTTTTTTTTTAAACCTTTTTTTAACAGAAAAAACTTAAAATAAACACATATATAACGAATATATTCCTCTACCCCAAGCTTAAATAATGTCATGTCCTCATGATAAACAAATTAAAAGTAAAAGTAGATAAAGGAGCTTCCTTGAAGTTTTTCGATTCTGGCCTCATTTCTTTTTTCCTCGTGTCACGGGATTTTTCTGTTGTAACAAAGGCAAGATTGTGGTTAAGAAACTTCTTCTCTGTCATGACAAGAGAAAGTTTTATTTGTCATACCATGGAAATATTTTTTTCTTTTTCATGACAAAATTTATTAATACATACTATATACCTATTCGGTTAAATATGTAGTTTAAACATGAAAATATATTTTTTAAACGCTTTTAAAGTAATTTTAGCATATAAATAAATATTATATGTTACTACTAATAATTACTTAAATATTAAAGAGAGGTGAAGCAAATAGTTTCGAGTTTAACGTCGTCGGCTCGACTTACTTATAAGAAAAAGTTTAAGCAAAAAGAATTGTTGAAGCTTGTTTGTCAAAGATTCTGCTGATATAAGGCTTCAAACGATGACCGTTCACTTTGAATTTGTCTACCCCATCTATATGTTGTATTTCAATGGCACCATAGAGGGGTCACTTCTGTTATAGTAAATGGTCCTGACCAACGTGACTTGAACTTTTTCGGGAATAATCTCAACCGACTATTGTACAAAAGAACTTGGTCTCCAACTGTAAACTCCTTATGGCGAATGAAGTTATCATGCCATTTTTGTCTTTTGTTTGTACAATTTAGCATTTTCATATGCTTTAAGTCTGAACTCCTTCAATTCATCAAGCTACAACAGACGATTTTTACATGCATATGGCAAATTTAGATTTAACAACTTTATAGCCCAATATGCTTTATGTTCAAGTTCCACGGGTAAATGATAAGCTTTTTCAAAAACTAGTCTATAAGGAGATGTGCCTATGGGAGTTTTGAAAGTAGTTATGTATGCCTATAAAGCATCATCCAATTTTAAAGACCAATCTTTTCGAGAAGAACCAACAGTTTTTTCTAAAATTCTTTTTAATTCTCTGTTGGAAACTTCTACTTGCCCGCTTGTTTGAGCATGATATGTACTTCTTGTTTTATGAGTTATTCCATATTTTAACAACAAACTAGCAAATTGCTTATTTACAAAATGAGTTCCCTGATCGCTTATGATAACTCGTGGAGTTCCAAATCTAGAAAATACATATATCTTGAGAAAAGCACAAACAACATGAGCATCATTTTTTTCTAGTGGGCATTGCTTCTACCCATTTTGAGACATAGTCAACAACAACTAAAATATATTCACAGCCGTTTGAAGGAGGAAAATGACCCATAAAATCAATGCCCCAAACGTCAAATATTTCACACACAAGGAGAGAGTTAAGAGGCATTTCATCCTTTTTCAAAATGTTACCGCTTCTCTGGCATTTGTCGCAAGTGGCGACATAATTTCTTGCATCTCTGAATAAAGTGGGCCAAAAAAACCCAGCTTCAGGCACTTTTGTGGTTGTTCGTCTTCCTCTATAGTGTCCTCTTACAGCTCCATCATGACAGTGGCTTAGGATATTATTCATCTCTATTGCTGGTACACATCTCCTGATCATACCATTTGCACAAAATTTAAACAAGTAAGGATCTTCCTAAAAATAATATCTTATTTTTTTGAGATTTTTTCTTTGTTCGTAAAATAAATCTTTTGGGATCCATCCTCCAACTAAGTAGTTAGCAATGTCAGCAAACCAAGGTGTTTGATTTGTAACTGTTGCGATTGTGTAGACATGCTCATCAGAAAATTTCTCTTTGATATTTGTTGTTTGAGTTGGAGGATTTTCCAAATATGACAAATTGTCTGCTACCTGATTTTCTGAACCTTTCCTATCTTTTATTTCAAGATCAAATTCTAGCAAAAGAAGTATCCATCTTAGCAATCTATGTGTAGCATCTTTCTTTGCTAAGAGGTATTTTAAAGCAGCATAATCAGTAAATACTGTAACATTTGTTCCTATCAAATAGGAACAAAATTTTTCAAATACAAATACTACTGCCAATAGCTTCTTCTCAGTTGTGCCATAATTCTTTTGAGCTTCATTGAGGGTTCTACTGGCATAATAAATAGGCCTGAAAATCTTGTCTCTCTTTTGTCCCAATATTGCTCCAGCTGCTATATCACTTGCATCGCATATTATTTTAAATGGTTGGTTCCCATCAGGAGAAACAACTATTGGAGCATTAGTCAACCGTTTCTTGAGAATCTCAAATGCCTTTCTGCAATCATCTAAAAATTCAAACTTCACATTTTCATCAATAGGTTAGTCAAAGGTTTTGAAATCTTTGAAAAATCTTTTATGAATCTTCTATAAAAACCTGCAAGCCCTAAGAAACTTCTTAAAAGTGGCAGGAGGAGGTAATCCTACTATAAGATCAATTTTAGTCTTATCAACTTCTATTCCTTTAGCAGTGATTTTATGTCCTAAAACAATTTCCTCTGTTACCATAAAGTGACATTTTTCCTAATTAAGAACTAGATTTTTCTCTTCATATCTTTTAAGCACCAAAGTTAAATGATAGAGATAAACTTCAAATGTCTTACCAAAAATTGTGAAATTATCCATGAAGATCTCAAGAAACCTTTCAGTCATATCTGAGAAAATTGCCAACATGCAACGCTGAAATATAGCAGGAGAGTTACATAGTCCAAATGGCATTCTTCTGTAAGTATACATACCTTGGGGGCATGTGAATGTGATTTTCTCCTGATCCTCTGGAGAAATTGGTATTTGATTATACCCAGAATATCCGTCAAGAAAGCAGTAAAAATCATGAACTGCAACTCTTTCAAGCATTTGGTCAATAAAAGGTAAAAAAAAATGATCTTTTCTTGTAGCCTCATTAAGTAGTCTATAATCAATAAAGACTATCCACCATGTGACTGTTCTGGTAGGTACGAGTTCTTTATCTTTATTTTTTATTACTGTCATACCTCATTTCTTTGGTACTACCTGAACTGGACTTATCCAAGGACTGTCAGATATCGGATAAATGATAACTGCCACTAGAAGTTTCACAACTTCTTTCTTGACGACTTCTTGCATTACTGAGTTCAGTCTCCTTTGGGGTTGGACTATTGGATTGTAATTATCTTCCGATGTCAGCTATAGTCCACCCTAAGGCTTTTTGAAGTTTTCTTAAAACTCCAATTAGTTTTATTTCCTATTCTACAGTCAAAGAAGATAAAATAATTACTGAAAATAATTATGGTTCAAGAAACATATATTTCAAATAAGAAGGAAGAGTTTTTAGTTCAAGTTTTTGTTGAACTTCTTCTGGGGAGACCTTCTCATTTTCTGAATCCTTTTCCAACATTTCAGCTTCTTTTCTGATTGTGGTGTCATCATCACTTGTGGTACCTAACTTTGTCAAACATCTTTCCAATTAATCAGTAATCAACTGATCATCTTTATATTCATCTGCAAGGTCATTCAACAAATCAATTTATAAACAAGATGACAATGACTCATCCTCAGGATATTGTATTATTTTATGCATATCAAAAGTCATTCTTTCCTCATCAACTCGTAAAATTAATTGTCCTTGATGGACATCAATTATTGCTCTTCCTGTTGCAAGAAATGGTCTGCCTATAATCAATGGTATCCTAGTGTTTTCATCCATTTCAAGCACTATAAAATCTACTGGGAATATAAATTTATCAACTCTAACAAGGACATTTTCAAGTATTCCTTTCGGGTTTTTAGTACTTTGATCAGCCAATTACAGAGACACACTAGTGTCCTTCATTTCACCAAGTTCTAATTTTCTGAAAATTAAAAAAGGCATTAGATTAATTGAAGCACCTAAATCACATAATGCTTTTTCAAAATGAGCACCTCCCAAAGTACAAGGAATTGTAATACTGCCTGAATCACCAAGTTTCTGTGGAAGCTTATTTTGAAGTATAGCACTACATTTTTCTATAAGCTTCACCATCGAAACATCTTCCAATTTTCTTTTACTTGACAAAATCTCTTTAAGAAATTTAGCATATGCCGACATTCGCTTCAAGGCATCCGTAAAAGATATGTTAATGTAAAGCTGTTTTAAAATTTCTAGAAACTTTGAGAACTGTTTGTCAAGTTTTTCTCTTTTCAACTTTTGGGGAAAAGTGAGGGGTAGAGAGTGAGGATTTGTCATCAATTCATTTTCTTGTACCTTTTTTCTTTATCTTTTTGTTCTTTTGGAAGCTCAAGATTTATTTTATTCTCACCTTCATTTACCTGTTCGACTTCTTGTGGCTTTCCTTGTCTATCTGCATATGGATCATCAAGAGTTTTACCTGACCGCAGAATGGCTTTGAGGTGTTCCTTTAGATTTTTCTCGGTGTTACTTGGTAAAGCACCTTTTATTTGTCCAGACATTACTGTTGTTGTAACGACCCGACCGGTCGTTTTGCTTTCTAGATTCCTGTTCCCCTAAATAAGACACCCCGTATGTGCTTTCACTATTTCATTACTTGCGGGAATGGTTAGTTTGGAAGGGTTCAGGTTGAAATCGAAACACTTAGTACCTTAAAATTGGCTTTAAAGGGGTAAGTTTGACTTTGGTCAACATTCCTAGTAATAAACCTCGAAAATAGGATTTAACGGTCCCAATAGGTTCGTATGATAATTTTGGACTTGGCGTGTGTTCGGATCTGGTTTTGAATGACTCTGGAGCGTTTCGGCGCCTAAAGTTGAAAGTTGGCTTATTGAAGGTTTTAAAGTTCTTTAAATTTGGTTTGGAGTAGGCTTTGGTGTTATCGAGATTCTTTAGGATTTCGAGCCCGGGAATAGTTCTATATGGTAATTTAAGACTTGCACACAAAATTTGGTATCATTCCGAGTAGTTTAAGTATGATTCGGTGCATTCGGACCAAGTTGGAAGAACTTGAAGTTCTTAAGTTGATTTGACGTGGTTTGGAGTGTGGTTCTTAGTTTTGGTATTGTTTTCCATGTTTCGTGAGATCGAGCAGATCCGTTTTATTATTTCGAACTTGTTGGTATGTTTGAACGAAGCCTCAGCGGCCCCAGATGCCATTCAGAAGATGCGCGGAAGTCGTTTGGACTTGGAGAAAATGGCCGAAGCAGCAAAGCTTCTGGTGAAATCGCACCTGTGAGGAGCTAGCCATAGGAGCTCGCTCTCAGAAGCAAGCCAACGACCGTAGAAGCGGCCTGGCATAGGCTTCCCAGGGATCGTAGAAGCAGAGCAAGGACCGCACCTGCGAAAGCGCAGGTGCAAAGAAGGCAAGCGCGGGAGTGGGCAATGCCGCAGGCGCGGCAAGTGCGCTGCAGACGCGGGCTCGCAGAAGCAAGACATTGTCCGTAGATGCAGAAGTATGCCAGCCGGGGGAGTGCTGCATCTGCAATACTTTTTCCGCAGATTCGGATCCGTAAAAGTGGCGGATCGTCCGCAAAAGCGAAAATCGCTTGAGGCAGAAGGGTCCATTGAATACGGGACTTAGGCCATTTTGGCTCATTTATTTCACTTCTTGGCCACCATCACGACCTATAGGATAAACTAGGTCATGACAATATGGTATCAGAGTACTAGGTTCAAATAGGTCTCACAAGTTATGAGCATGCCTAATAGATTCTTGCGGATCGGTGCAGAGACATCCGTACTTATCTTCGATAGGCTATAAGGTGTTAGGAAACTAATCTTTCTTCATCTCCTATCATGGATGGTGAGGATGCGCACGACAGATGTACCCGATCATGGAGGAGCTGCTCCCCTATTTCTAGAGGCCAAGGTAGAGGACAGGGGAGGGCTCCAGCTCGTGGTAGAGGAGGAGGACGTCCTAGAGTTGTTCCAATTGTGCCACCAGTGGATCCAGTAGAGGACCCTATTATTGAGAAGCAGGACGAGGTGCCTGCAGTAGAGCTAACCCTAGTAGATTTCATGTCTGCACCAGGATTCCAGGAGATCATGGGCTGTATGCTGTGGTTCATGGATTCTATAACTTGGGCCGGTTTATTTCCAGCGTACCCAACCACATCTCCGGCAGGAGGGGGAGCACAGACCCCTACCGCTCAGGCTCCAGGGCACGCAAATTGCTGTGTATCAGAGACCTTGGGTGCACTACCCGTGGGCGGAGCTCAGCCAGTTGCAGCAGCTATACCTGAGCCCAGATTAGCTACGACCGGCGATCTGCAGAAGCTATTAGATAGATGGACCAAGCTACATCCTCCTGTCTTTGGAGGTAAGCGCAATGAGGCCCCCCAGGATTTTCGGTGTAGGGACAAACTACACAATATGAGGATATTCGAGTCCCACGAGGTGGACTTTACCACCTTTCAGCTGGAAGAACGGGCCTGTAGATGGTGTCAGTCCTATCTTCTCGGCAGACCAGCAGGTTCTCCTTCCATGACTTGGGACCAGTTCACACGCCTATTTCTGGACAGATATATTCCACCCTCTCAGACGGAAGAGTTGTGTCACGACCCAACTGGAGGGTTATGACGAGCACCCGGGCCATACTTGCTGAGCACCAACGTACATTTTATCTAACCTTCCTTATT
>AWOL01S0070516.1:0-10070 GCA_000715115.1 Nicotiana otophora | reverse complement strand
CCCTATGATGGCCGGGTACATTTTACCGAGCCTATTATGGCCGGGTACGATATGATGATGGTGGTGCCCACAAAGGCATATGTTTTCAAAGTTTATGTATATATGTATGTATCATGTATTTCATGTCAATAGCCCTCAGAGGTACCCAGATGTCACAGGTTGTATATTCTCTATCCTTGTTTACATTACTGTTCTTACTTATGCTTTCCTGCCTTACATACTCAGTACTTTATTCGTACTGACGTCCTTTTTATTTGTGGACGCTGCATGTCGTGCTGCAGGTCTTGATAGATGGGTAGACGGAGCTCCCCCACCACAGTAGGTTGTCCAGTTCAGCGATTATTAGCGAGATCCCTTCTCCTGACTTGCCGTGGTCTTGGTATGCATTTTTGTTATAGACATTATGGGTATGTCGGGGCCCTGTTCCGGCAATGTTATAGCACTTATGTTCCTTTAGAGGCTCATAGACAGGTGTCGACTCATGTATGGTTTGGAATGCCTTGTCGGCTGATTTTTGTTGTATAGTCTTTCATGGCAGCATGGTAGCTCGTACCTTATATATATTTTCTTGACAGTCTTCTCGTCCTATGTTATGAATGTTCATGACATTATCTTTCATTGTTGGATATTCATGATCCATGTCTACCATTTATATTGATCTTGTGGTCCCTAAAACATAATAAGGAAGGTTAGATAAAATGTACGTTGGTGCTCGGCAAGTATGGCCCGGGTGCTAGTCATGACTCTCCAGTTGGGTCGTGACAAAGTAATAGTTCTAAATTTGGTTATGAGGGTACGAGACCCAGTATTACGTGTCATGTGTTTGGTTTTGAGGTGACGCACATGCTAGGTGACGGGCGTGTGGGCGTGCACCGTAGGAATTGCGACTTGGTCAAATTCCATAAGAACCGTGTAGTTGTAAAATATGTTGTTATTTGTACATTTTCCACGTATTAGAGAAGTCAAACTACAAATCATGTTAGGAATCATGTTTACACCATGTGTTGACACTGTAGGTACCCATAGAGGTCGCGTACATGCTGAATTAACTACTAAATTATTGTTTTGTACTCAGTCACAGTTTTACTTGTATATTACACCTCAGCCTCTATTGCTCATTATTAATGCATTATATCATTTCTATTGGGGCTGATTTTCATGATTTCTGAGAGCCCGAGAGACTAGAGAGATTTATGACCGAGGCCGAGGACCTGATTGTAAGATATTAATACTATAGCACACGTGAGTTGTCTGTACAGCACATGAGTTGGCCGTGTGGATCCAGATATTATACTAGCACGTGAGCTGTCTGTGCAGTACGTGAGTTGTCCGTGCAGATTATTAGTGCTTGGAATGAAGGAGCTCCTCTGAAGTCTGCACACACCCCCAGTAAGCGCAGGTACCTACTGAGAACGAGTGCCGAGTGCCGAGTGTTGAGTGAATGGGAGGGCTGAGTGACTGTGGTCCTGAGAGGATGCATTTGATTTCATTATTGTCGCATTTAGCTGCCATGTATCATTGTATTGAAATTTTTGAGAGATATTATCTTTTGTTTCAGTTGAACTTGACATGAAATTACTGTTTTGGCCTTAGTTGTTGAACTTGAAAGCATGTCTACCTTCTTATGTTGGAAACTATTGTATTTGGACTTAACTGTGAAGCTCGTCACTACTTTCAGTTTTTTATTTAGTATTGTTACTTATTGAGTTTGTTGTACTTATGCTACACCATACACTTCGTGTGCAGATCCGGGTATTTCCGGACATAGTGGGTGTTGATTTCAGCTCATGGTTGATCTTCTGGATATTTTGAGGTAGCTGTCAGCGTTTCTCAGACCTTGTCTCTCCTTCCCTACATTTCTGCTTATTGTATTTAATTTCAGACTATATTAGATAGTATTTTCCAGACTTGTGATGTATAGATGCTCATGTACTCAGTGACACCCTGTTGTATTTTTGGATTTATCTTGTTTATGAGAAGTTGTTATCATTTAACTTTTTTAAATCTATTTTCTGTTAAGTGTTGGGGTTATTTCATAAATCTTGACTTGCATAGTCCGACGACAGGTGCCATCATGACAGGTTAGGATTTTGGGTCGTGACAGTCGAGTTACGTGTAGTTGTTGATTTTGAGCATGGTGGCTTGTGGTATTTCATATGGACCAATTTTTGGATGGGGTCACGCATTGCACCGGAGTTATGTTAAGATATAATCCTTTGTGTTGGATTCGTGTGTCTTAGTTCCACTATGTATGATAGATGCATGGCATTGCGGTTGTGGTGATACTTGTTGAATTTGCAGGACGGTTCCCTTATTTGAGTCATTTTCCTGGATTGAGTGCATTTGAATTGTTGCTTATTGGTGCACGGATTACACAGTTTGTGGCATAGGGTTGTATTGGTGTGGCATGTTAATAGAATGGTTGTGCTTGATGAGATGGGGTCATTGGACCTAGAATGGGTACTATCTGATTTGATTATAGAGTGTTTGGAAGAATAATATCGGAAGTTGGCTTAGAAATTGGCTATAGTTCTAGTCGAAGGAGGGAGAGTTCCATGATTTGTCGATTTGATAAGGGGTTACGAGTTTCTGCGTGTTTCTTTCATCATCGGCAGTGTACGAATGTTTTAGAATGAAGGTTTATTTGATATGAGGTTTATTATTGGTATTGGGTTGTTTTGAACAGCTACTGTGATCGGAGATTTTTGTTACGAGTATGTGATTCGTGTGGTATGTCATGTGATTACCTTTTGGGTTTTGGTTATGGCTTGATACAGCTTGTTCAGACTTATAAAATGTGTAGATACGAGGTTCGGGTCTTGTAGGAAAATTCTGAATGTTAGAAATTTGATTCTGTAGTTTACGGGCTAAGGTTGAAGTAATGATCTTCAGTTATGTTGTGTTGTCGGGCCTATATGGAATAGGGTGACATGGGATCACCCCGGGTATGTGCATGGTAAGGTTACATGGCGGTTTGATGGATTTGGAATGACTCTCGGCACGTTCGAGCAAGAACGTATGTTTAAGTAGGGGAGGATGTAATGATCTGACCCGTCATTTTGAGAATCTGCACTTTGCTCGATAATTTGAGGGCAGGAGCAGCTCCGTATGATATATTATGACTTGTGCGAATCATCGATTTTGGTTTTTAGGTTATTCAGAACCAATTTGGAAGAATGAATTTCATTGTTGAAGCTTTAAGTTGTAAGAGTTGACCAAGTTTGACTTTTTAGCATTTGACCTCGGAAGGATTCGACACTAATTAACGAAAGTTGGAAATTTGAAGGTTTGGGAACTTCATAAGTTTGACCGGAAGTTGACTTTGAGGATATCAGATTCGGATTGTGGTTCCGGGAATTGTAATAGCTTCGTTATGTCAATTGGGACTTGTGTGCAAAATTTTAGTTCATTCTGGGTTGATTTGATGTGTTTCAACACTAGTTTTGGAAGTTGAAAGTTCAAGTTAATTTAAGTTCGATTTGAGGTGCGATTCGTTGTTTCGATATTGTTATGTGTGATTTGAGGCCTCGACTCGGATGAGTTACGGACGTGTTTTCGATCATCTTTCATTCATGTTGAATGGATGGCCTTTGCTGAACCTGGTGTGACCGCACCTGCGCCCAATATTCCATAGGTGCGGAGTTGCAAATGTGGACAAGTGAACGCAGAAGTGAAATAAAGCTGGAACAGGGCATCCGCAGAAGCAAGGAAGTGGATCGCATCTGCGGTAGCGCAGAAACGGTAGGCGTGATCACAGAAGCGGGTATGTGCGCAGGAGCACAGCTTATGTCGCACCTGCGCTTGTGCAGAAGTGGGTCATGTTGTGCATGTGCGGAAGGGTGGAGTTCCAGTGTTTTCCGCAGGAGTGGAGTTTTATCGCAAAAGCGATGCCGCAGAAGCGGCCCTTTTGTTCGTAAATGCGAAATTGATAGGCAGATTCTATATATTTCAAGGTTTTGGCTCTTTTATGATATTTTAAGATTTGCGGAGCAGATTGAGGGGAGTTTTGAAGCCATTTTCATCACGTGGATTGGGGTTAGTATTCTACACTCGGTTTTGATTATATTTCGTGATTCTATCTTCGTTTTTGGTAATTGGATCATGAATTATAGAGAGGAATTGGGTGTGTTAGCCAAACGTTTCATAGAATGAGTTTTTGAGTTTTGAATGTCGATTCGGCATCGTATTTGAGTGAAACTAGTATGGTTGCACTCGTAATTGAATGGGTTGTCTGATTTTATAAGTTTCGTCAGGTTTTGAGGCGCGGGCTCGGGTTTGACTTTTTGGTCAATTTCAGAATTTTGATTAAAGATTCGACCTTTATCGATTGGGTTTGTTTCCTTTGCATTATTTGATGTATTTGAGTTGCTTTTGTCTAGTTTCGAGACTACCGGAGGTCGGTATTCGCGGGATGACATTTTTAGAGCATCGCTTGGCTTGCTCGGTATTGAATTTGGCTTGTTCGAGGTAAGTAACACTTCTAAACTTGGTGCTGAGGGTATGAAACCTCGAATTACATGTTAGGTGATTCATGTTGAGGTGACGTGCATGCTAGGTGACGGGTGTGTGGGCGTGCACCGTGTGAGTTATAATTTAGTCGATTCCGTGGAACTGTGTAGCTATCTTGTCTGAACATTTTTGCTGTATTCTATGTGTTAGAGCACTTGAGATGTAATTTATATTAAAAAATATGTTTAGGCTATATGCTGGTACTATTGGGACCCACAATGGTCGTTCTATGTTGTTGCGTTATTTGCTTAATTGCAGTTATGTACTCAGTCGCATTCATCATTTCATATCATATCTCAGTCTATGTTATTGTATATTATCACATCTTGCATCATTGATTAGGGTTGCTTAGTATGAGCGTTGTGAGCCCGTGAGACTGGAGAGATTGGTGATTGAGTTGGGTCCTGAGTGTCGTGTTGTTAGATATATATATATATGTGTGTGCGTGTGTGTGTGTGTGTGGATCAGATTGCATGTTGTAACGAGCCTTATGTCTATATATATTTATGGGATCGGGCTGCACGCCGCAACATGTTTTATTGATTTATGCATGGATTTGGCTTATTATAACGCTTGGGCTGAAGGAGCCCCGCCGGAGTCTGCGCACCCACAGTGGGCGCAGTTGATATTATATTGAGGAATGGATCTTCCCTAGTGATGGATCTTGCCTAATTATTTATATTGACGGATGGATTTTCCCTAGGCTGGATTGGCCCTATACTGTACTGAGTGATTGCATGTCAGTTATCATATATATATATATATGGGATGGATCTTCCCTGGGCTGGATTGGCCATATACAACACTGAATGACTGTGCGTGAGTTGTCATTTATATTTGGAATGGATCTGTCCTGTACAGTGCTGAGTGACTAAGGGTGCTGAATATCGAGCGTGATGAGTGGAAATGAGAGACAGTGAGATTGAATACTCTGAGAGTGTGAGTACATGAGTTCATCACTGCGTTGCATTGCATTAGACATGCATACTTGATATGTAGGCATAGATAAGTATTTTTATCCTCGTGCCATCTCATAATGGAATGTTTTATCTGTAGTTAAAGATTTTGAGAAAAATCACAGATTTCATAATTATTCATATTTTCGGTGATTACGGCAAAAGATTTGAGTTTTACTGTTATACTTGAAAAGAAAATATTTATTTTCCGAAATTGTATACGAGCTGAGCATTTATTTATTGAATTATTACTTGTGCTGCTTTAAATTGTGTTGTTATGAGATGTTATTGGTTATTGGAGTTGGACTCTGACCCTTATCACAGCTCGTCACTACTTTCAACCTAAAGTTAGGTCTGTTACTTATTGAGTAGATAGGGTCGGTTGTACTCATACTACACTTCTGCGCCTTGCATGCAGATGTTGGATGTTGATGTTGCTGTGTACGGCGGGAGCTGGATCTGAAGATGTACCTGCATTTCGGTCATAGCTGCCTCTTGATCTTCGTAGCTTTAGAATTTTAATCTGTTCATGTATATTTCAGACATATGATGTACTTTATTTCATACCAGCTTTGTAAATTCTAAATCTTAGAAGCTCATGATTTGTACTACCAGTCCTTGGAAAATTCTTGTATAAAAGCAGTTGTATTATCATTTCTTTCTTAATAAATCTCATTAAGTTGGATAGTTATTAATTGGCTTACCTGACGGGTTAGGTCAGGTGCCATCACGACTAGTTGCATTTTGAGTCGTGATACTATTCCAAGCCTCGAAACCCCAAACGGACATCGATAGCACCAAATTCCACTTTAAATCAAACTTAAGAAATTCTTAAATCTTCAAAATGACACCTTTCCATATTAAGCGCCGAAATGCTCTCGGACTACCCGATACTCAACCCGAACACACGCCCAAGTTGAAATCGTCCTACGAACCTATTGGAACCTTCAAATCCCGATTCTCAGGTCGTTTACTCAAAATTCAAACATTAGTCAACTCTTCCAACTTAAATCTTCCGAATTTAGAATTTTCCTTCCGAAACCCCTCCGAACATCCCGAAATTCAATTCCGACCATGCATACAAGTCAAAATACATGAAGTGAAATTACTAAAGGCTTCAAACCGACGAACGACGCGATAGAGCTCAAAACGACCGATCGGGTCGTTACAACATCCTATTTGTAACTTCTAAAAGATGATAAAACTTGTAACTCAAGGGAAAGCAAGAAAACTATTTGTAACAATTTATAGTCTAAAGATTGATTAATGTTGGACCAATATTCCATAAAAATAACTAAAATATAAAGACTTAGAATTAAATAGTTATATTAAATTAAGAAAGAACCATAATTTGTCACACCCTACAGTTTTGCAAGTAACAGAAATCAACCAAATTAGTAAAAAATTGATATAATTAGAAAAAACTTTTACTCATATAAATAATTTTCTTTTTTCTAATTTGAATTGTGTATCTAATCATGACTCATTCTTTATTGCAGTTGAACAATATATTTAATCCGGCAAAATAAATGTTTTGGACTCCAAGTTTTATCGTAAACAATTATTTTTACTATGGAATACTTTAAAGTGAGCCAATGCCAATTACTGAAAGAGCTAACCTTAAAGTTCAGGTTCTTTTATTTCACTTGATGCTACTTCTTTTATTATAGAAATTAGGAATTTTTAACAGGTATTTTATTTTCACTTCGATAGATATTCTAAAATAAATAACAAACTCTAAATCTATCCTAATTTTACATCTTCTGATAAAAGCTTAAAATATTTTAATTTGATTGGGATAACTCAAAGTTCAAAATCTCTTATTTCAATGCAAACTCAATACTACACTAATTGTTATTGTTATGAGTTTATTCATATATTTAATGTGGAGTACATAAAAGAATAGCCTCCCCATATAAAAAATAATTTTTTAAAATTTATTAAGATGGTTTAGTAGTTAAATTCAAAGTCTTAATTCTCTTTTAATAACTGTTTGGTTCATTAAAATTGTAAAATAACTGTATCTGACCCAACTCCTACTTATAACCAAACATAAAAAATATAATACTCGTAATACTAAAAAACAATTAAGACGATAATGTATGATGGAAACAATTAAGATAAACAATATGATGTGCGACATTGTTTTAAATGTAAAGTTGATATTAAAATTTAAAATTGAAGAAAAAAGAAATATTAGAATTCAAAATATCTTCTACAAATATCATTTTTTTCCTTTTATTTATTAATTAACGGCTTAAATTTTTTGACCCATCACTTTTTTTCCTTTCGTCTTTTTGCCATCTTATCTTTCCTTTCATTTATCTGTTCTAATTTTTTCTTATTTATTTTTCAAAGGAAATATCAGTTTGTTTCATGTCCTACTTCAAAGTGAAAATTTCAACTATTAACTCTATATACATTAGCTCATTAAGGAAGGAAATTATATTTATTACACATGATTCCAGAATGTTTTTTTACATAAATATAATCTTATTCTAATTTAATTCTTAAATATTAGAACTTCATAAACAATTCTATTGATGAAAGATTTGATAGTCACAATTTTATTTGATTTTAAAGTTATAAATATTAAAATATTATTGAATGACTATTTTATCTAATGTGAAATCTGTTTTTAAAGACTAAAAAAGGAGAACGATATTGTCACGACCCGAAATTTCCCACCGACGGGACCGTGATGGCGCCAAACATTTCACTTGCTAGGCAATCCAACGTTAGAGAATCATTAACCAATTCCTTATTTCCCTTCAGTAATTAACAATAATTAACTAAGATGAAATATAATAAGTGCGGAATATCATAAATCTGTATTAACTACTACCACCCGGATCTGGAGTCACAATTCACGAGCATTCTAGAATTTACTACAAGTAATAGCCTGAAAGAAATACAACTGTCTGAATGAAAGAAAACAGTAGGACATAAAAGATAGACTGGGATTTTAAGGTCTGTGAACGCTGACAGATCTACCGTGAGTCTCCGGACAGCGGACCAATAGCAAATCTTGATCAACCTGAGTCAGTATCAAAATCTGCACAGAAAGTGCAGAATGCAACATCAGTACAACTGACCCCATGTACTGGTAAGTGTCGAGCCTAACCTCGGCGAAGTAGTGACGAGACTAAGACAAGACACCCACATATAACATGAACAGTATAATTATGCTAGTGGCAACAACAGTAAATAAAGAAATAACGCAGAAGTAATTGGAGTGGAACATACAGTGGGGGAATACAACATAAAGAGTGAGAATAATGAAAAGACAGAATTAAGATAGCAAGGAAAACTGCACGGCAGCACCCTTCGTGCTTTTACTCTCAACCTCACCAAGTAACAAATAAGACTGCACGGCATCACCCTTTGTGCTTTTACTCTCTTCCTCACAATATAAATAATTCATGCACGGCATCATCCTTCGTGCTTTACACTCTTCCTCATAATAAAAATAAATCATGCACGACATTACCCTTCGTGCTTTCCTCACAATATAAATAAATCATGCATGGCATCACCCTTCGTGCTTTACACTCTTCCTCACAATTCACAGAATCAATAACAACGGATAGAGAGAAGTTTCACAAGAAATCAATATTTTATCAATGATTACTTTTATAATTTAACATATCAACCTCGAATCAATATTCACAATTTTATTGACCTTGATGGAACCGGATACAAGTCTCCCAACATTTAAACAACAACAATAAGCATGGATAACAAGATTTAAGACTACAAATTTGCAAGAAATGGAATTTCACTCGCATGCTATGACTCGACCACAACGTATAGATGCTCGTCACCTCAACTATACATCGTATTCAACAACAAAACACGTAGCAAATACTCACACAATACCTATTCTCTCAAGCCAAAGTTAGACACAACACTTACCTCGCTCCGAAGGCCACTTAATTCTCAGTCACAGCTTTTTCTTTGGAATTCACCTCTAAACCACTCGTATCTATTCAAAAATGACTCAATAATATCAAATATTTCTAAAGGAATCAATTATATTTCATAAATTAAATTTTCATAATTTTCCTCCAAAAAAGTAAAAAAAAAAACAAAAAATTGACCCCGGGCCCGCTTGGTCAAAACCCGAGGTTCGGACCAAAACCTTTTACCCATTCACCCCCGATCCTGAATATGTAATTAGTTTTGGAATCCGACCTCAAATCGAGATCTAAATCCCCAAATTCTCGAAATACCTAGTTTCTACCCTAACCCCTAATTCTACCATGAAAACTCTAGATTTTAGGTTACATTCTAGTAAAATGAAGTAAAAGATTGAAAGGAACGAGTTAAGGAACACTTACCTATGATTTGGGGAAGAAAATGTCTTTGAACAATCGCCCTAGGCCTCCTATCCTTTTGAAAACGAGAAGAAAAATGGCTGGAGTCCGAATTAAATGAACTCCCTGCCTAGTGACCTTCGCACCTACCGTGCTTTGGTCGCACCTGCGCATCCACACGTGCGGATTGGATGTGCGCTTCTGTGGAAAAGAACTGGGCCAACTGGGGTGTCACGCCCCGAACCTAGGAGCGAGACCAGCACCCGGTGCCTCACCTAACCTGGCGTAC